>JAULBO010122260.1:0-10268 GCA_032355325.1 Clypeosectus delectus | reverse complement strand
TTTACATTGGCGATGTAGCGTTATATAATTTTTTTATATTTTTTTTATATTTTTTTACTAACTTCTAATATTATATATATAGAAAAATAAAAAAAATAAAAAGGAATACGTGCAAGTATGATCTTGCCCCTTTAACTCAACTATAACACACAAAAAGATATACTAGTACACTACACATACAAAATAGGGTATCGTTCACCGATACAGGAAGTGGAAATGTGACATGTGTACCAAGATTTTCACGAGGATTATGTTGACAGTACGGTCAATTCAATCTCAACAAATTCACAACCATTTCCTTGACTGAAAGCCTGATTTGGTGATTGACATGGCATGGATTGTCATCAACAATCATAAACAATCCAATATTACAATATGAGTCAGTCTGAAATCATTACATTAAAGAACGGGTCACTACATGCCAGAGATAGAGATGCATACGACTGCTTGCCTTGTGCTTGTCTGGGTATTTCAACAGTCGTCATAGTGAACTGCATAGCAAACCTTGTGACAAGTTCTCATAGTATTACTACTATTAGTATTACAGTTACTGGTTCACTTCTTATGACAACACACATCGATACAATACATGACAAAGGGTTGATGGATATGGGCAGCGATAAACTCGCTCAACGATGTTTGGTTAAATTACTAGCACGGCATCAAGTAGAAACACAAACCCCAAAATGTCTTCACATATGGCGAAATACAAAACATGGTAATACGACTAGAAGTTAGAACAATTACTACAGACAGACAATTCCTGCCCTATAAATTTGTCACAAATTATAGAATGTACCATCGACATGGGGACAATCGAAAACGCTATTGACAAAAAGAAATCGCAATGAATCGAAATAAGTTAAATTGTAGCAGGAAGAATAAAAGACAATACATAGGAGGAAGTTTAGCTGATTGCTTCAACTCTAAGTGACACATTTAAAAAAAGATTCCTTTGAAATAATCCACTGTATTATAAAGCACAAAGATACTGCACAATATGAAATAGTCAGAATGGCGGCTGCCTACAGAAGAGGAACTACCATCCAATGATCCAAGCGTGGTAAAGAGGAAATTACTGCAATAGATTGGGTGGGTTCTCACAACCACTATTAAACCAAACGATTTTGCAATGTTTTTAGGGCCGAACGAACTTCATCTTATTAACTTGCTGCTTTCCGTGCTTACCTGCAGGTAGTGAATTTATTATATCTATAGAAGCAAACGTTAAACTGCCATATTCTTTCAATGCAGTTAAAGGCATACTATCATGACTTTGTTTACATAGTTCATGGTCTAACATATTTTTACCTGAAAGTATGTACATTTGATGTGTCTACACACGTATATTGAGTAATCAGCTACATTTTCCACATATCCCACTGGTTTTTAATAATTTCAGATTTTAAATGAATATTGCTACTAAGCAATAATTATCTTGTCTTTGGTGGAACATCTGGAAATGTTATTCTGACCAATTTCAATGATTCGAGTTATCCCCCCCTTAGAACATGAGACTATAGAAAATTGATAACAATGATATGTTATACGTAATTACAACGATTATTCGGGTTTTATCGGAAATTAACTGCAATGGAATATTACCTATCCTACAGCCATGAAATGCTATTTGGAGGTACAAAAGGGATTAGAATATGTATGCTATATGCATGTATTTTGCATTTTTAACTCCAATGCAATCCAAACTACAACTTAATCTGGGATAGTATGCCTTTAAAATTATTACTCGCATGTAATATATTGGTCAAATATTTGCAAGAATCCATGCTTCAAGTTCAACGCATCAAAAGTAGCACAAAACCATTTAAACATGCCGTCTACCTATTGTTTATTCGCTCTTTATGAATTTGCATTAGCAAATGTCATACTTTTATATTTTACTTTTAAAAAGAATTGTTGTGGGCTGTGTCGATTATTATTGTTACTAATCTGCATGAGTGGGTGCCATGAGTGGAGGTATTTGTGAAGATAAATATATTAATCTAGTAGCTTACTCTGAACTTATGAGAGGACATCTACATATTAAACATATTTTCCTCATCAATTACTTTTTAATAAGATATATGTTCAGCTTTTAAACATTTTGAGTAACGCCATTAATACTGAATATGAAATTAACCATAATAGTTAACTTTTTATGAAACATGGGGCATCACCTCATAAAACTGAATATGAAATTACCCATAAAAGTTCACTTTTAATGAAACATGGGGCATCACCTTTCAGTGTTCGAATTACTAGGGGGTCCGGGGGTGTCATTTGAAAGTCTGCAATGTGAAAGGTACTAGTATGATCTGTGTGACCCCTTGAAAATTATAGATTTGACCACCTTTATCATTGGGCCTATGGAGAACGACTCCCTTATTATTTTCTTTATTTCAAACACTGACTTTTAATAAAACACTTCTTCAGGAGAAAAACAGACATAAAATCCGCCTTACAATCACCGAGTGTCGAGGTACAAAAGACTTGACTTACTGTGTGGTTGGATCGTAAGTGATATTTGTACGGCCAGGCTGAGTTCGAATCCAGAGTGGACTTATAAATGTCCCTGGACCCCGAGTACAGACTCTTATTGTCCAAAGTCTTACTATCAAGGTAGTCTGAATCTAAATCAAGGCTACGCCGGGCCCAGCTGCTGACAAAAAGAAAGGGCAAAATGGATTAGACATTGCAGGGAGGTGAAGGGGGTACCGTGACGGTGGGCTATATCGTGGGTGGTATCGTGAGAACAACTAGTGCAGCATACAGTACATCACACCAAGTATACTCAGTACCGAAACTCGCGGGCAAACGCGTACCGACACTAGTCTGCTGTTTGGACCCTATGGGGGAACTGTGAACTCTGTAACTGAAACTCACGGACCCACGGGGCTGAAGACACTGCACCGATTAACTGGGAAGGCGGCGGGGAGGGGGAACCTGGGTAAGGGGAGAGAACTCTTTTGTTGTGGATTACACATACACGAATATATTTATGTCAACCTGCCCAGTAAACCCAGCAAGTTGTAGATTCAATGCAAAATTGACTTGCAGCCATTCAGAAAAATTAAATCTTAAGTCAATTAGGAAAGAAAATTTCTCTGACAATTGACAAAACTCGGGTAGGGCATTTGTTTTACGTCAATAATATACAAACATATAGAAGGATTTATTTTACAAATTAAAGGACAAATTTCAAAACAAAATGCGCATTAGCATGTTTTTCTTATATAGACCTCTGCTTGATAACATTGCTTGCATAGTTTTGGGCACGGAGTATATATCATGAGATTACATCTAGCTAGCAGTGGATATATAATATAATATATATATACATACTAGTATACAAATTCATGAGTCACTGCACATGCATAGCTGTCACTCGGGGTTAGTTCCAATAATACACAAAATTAACATTACCAGATTAGTGAAATTTCACATACTAACATAAACATATATTATTATTGTTATTAATTCCCTTCACAGTGTGAGAACATGACGAAGTTGTTGACGATTTTCTTCGATAGTAGTACAATCTTCTCAAAACATCCATAAGACATGGAATAAACGCTACAGCTACAATGACTGTGCTAGAAGTAAACGCGAAATGAACACACAACACCTGAAGCGAGCAGTTGAAAAATGTGGCGACACAACTCAAGATCCACAAAGGGGGTACATCTCGAAGAAAACTTAAAAGATAACGTGATTTTACATCTGAAGGAATCTTCAGCAAAGTATTGCACCACACAGAGGAAACATTTTTTAGAACTCAGCTATATAAACACAGATAGAATCTTACATTTAAAAGCTACTAGTGCGAATAATGATTCAAATACGGTAACAAATTTAATAGGAAATCTGGTATTTCTACTAGTCCTCAGGATGCCTTTTAGCATTGCGAGAAATGGCTTGGGCTAGCAAGCTAGGGTCAAGTTCTATCCCTGAATTATTGGAGACAAAAATAAATTATTAGTAAAAATAAATATATCTGGTAATAGGTATACATCTAATATCTTATATTATTTGACAACGATGAATTGTCCGTTGAAATATTTAATATGTTAGATGGACGTCATCAATGTCATAGAAACAAACATAAGTACCATCACCACCGAGAAATTAAAGTCAGTATTAATTAATAAACGTTTGTAATGACAGTTTGTGAGATATTCACAGAGTGCGTTCATGCATAAATATCGGATGTGAAACACAGTATATACCTGGAATAACGACAACACTACGACAGGATGTCTACACAAGTCAAGGCAAATCCTCCACTCACATAAAGCACATTTAATATAAATAAGGCATCAATCGCTGTGGAATTTGCAACTGTTCTACGTGGAAGACAATTAGAGTTTACTAAATAAATATGAATGACTATGCAACTATATATATTATACATATATATAACACATAACTATAACTTAAAAGAAATATGGAGAAAAGAATGCAACAGAGGATGTATTCTAGTAACCATGACAACGAGCTAGACGGCAATGGAAATAAACGGGCGGGGGCTGTGCCAAATTAATGAGAATGGTCACAAGCGGGCAATATGGTCGTCATGGCAACGACGACATGGCGTGCACTGCACAACGTCGCCTACCTAGACTGCACGCTTTTCCTCAAAGAATACTGCTGCTTTCTACAATAAAGGAGCGTGACTAGAGTTAGTTCCCTTGAAAATATGCTTACCTGTGATTGAACGCTGCCTATTTGCATTCGAGTAAAATTCATCGACATGCTCTATTTACCTATGAATTGATCGGCCCGAAGTAATTTCACCAGAAATCATTTAATAATCTACCTACAATTTGATCAGAAATCGTTCATAAATATATCTATGATATGACAAATTTCTACATCTAACAGATATTGCCATAAATCATTCTTAAACCAATGTGCAATATCATCATGTTATTGTTAATTCTACCTGTGATTTGACCAGGTCAAATAGTTATACAATGGCCAAATACAAATGTCACTTTAGAATATTTCAATCATTTATGAAGCTCAAGTATCCACGAAGATTCTTGTTGTTGTTGTTATTGTTAATTGGGGTTTAAAGCCGCTTTCAAGAACGTGCTCATATCACGGCTTATCCACGAAGATACAATAGCACTCGCATCAAGCATACCTGTAAATAAGGAGTGTAAGTAGACACGAGATAGCTCGAGATTAATTTAACATCAGGCTACGCATTGACTGACAGCCGACGACATATTATTGCGACGTCAAATAAAATTGTAATGATACAGACGCCATTGCAAGCACCATTTGCAACCATGCTTTAATGTTCACGATACATGTTTACAGATATTTTGCTTGTTTATTGGATTGGTAATTGGGGTTTAAAGCCGCTTTCAAGAACGTGCTCATATCACGGCTTGTATGTTTATTGGAAAAGAAATTCAAAGCTATAGTTGCATTTTCAAACCATGCTGTATCGATGTTCATAAAACATACCCGTAACTTTGATAATCAATTATCTAATACTATATAGCTCCGATTAGGCGTCGCCGGGTGCCTGTCAACGTAAATGATGGCAGACGAGACTTTCACTCCCTATAGACACGAGAGCGCTATTGTCTCTCGGTGGATACGAGAGCTTCCTGAAATGGTTGCTAGGACCAGATCAATTATTTTTAATAAATGCACAACAGCACAATAGTTAATCAGCGGAAATTGTTTTCTAAGACTGTATGTGTAAAATATTACTTCGAGGAGAAAAAACATCACTAATCGTCCAGAACTTGTACTCGAGATATTGCAATATCGAATATTGGAGCTGCTTATTTTGATAACTCGCTTAGCGTGGAGCGGCATCAGGAAACAGCCACACGCCTACTACCCACCTCTTGGCACTAGACGGGGAACCGGTGACCAGACGAGTGCTTCGCTTCGCTGAAACGTTCGCGTGGTTGTTCGCTAACACAGTGGACGAGACTTTGGAGGACTTCAAAGGGGACATAACTCCCTGAGCACTCTTGGCACCGGATATACGAAGAGGTTGCGTTGTGGATCGCTTGTGAACTCTGACATCGTCAAAACTGGGGAAACAGTGCATAGCAATAAAAAATTATGCACACAATTTGCATAAATATTTAGATTTATTATTTTCTAAACACAACAATTATATAAGGCTGCCAAAGCAAAAATATTCAACCACTTTATACCTTACTGAATAAAATGTCTGTGTTGCTTAAAATAGAGAAATAACAACATAAAACAAATTAGCAAACTAGCAAATTTGGATATTCACTTAAGTGATATATTAACTATTTCAATATGAACCACTGTATATGTCGTCTTATGAAACTAAAGAACACAACAGAAAGATTGGTAAAGATTGAGCATGAAATACCTCCCTTGGTAGCAAATAAAATGTATATACTGTAAATCATCATATTACTGCAACCATTATTTAATGTGACACCTAGATTTTAGACAAAAATGTGACATAAATTAAATGCGACCGAATTCATGCCTCCATTCATGTCGGTTCAACATCCATTAAGTAAATGTGCATGAAATAAATGCGACTGTATGTACGGTACATAGCATGTTTCGCATTAATATTATGCTCGCATTAATTTCATGATTTACAGTATATATTTTAATTGTTATTTTTTTTTCGTGTAAAGAAACAAATCACATTACGAGTAAACTGATCTTGAAAGCACCCCTAAACCCTAGTTCAATACGAGATTCCAGGCTGCGGTGATGGACCCACCCGACGGTTCCCGTGGTGGCAGATCGCGGGTGTCGTCTCTGCAGCTTCAGCTGGTTCAGTTTGTCGCCCTGCGTTTCCACGGCGTTGCTTCGAGTCACCGGTCCCGAGTAGATCTGCAACCAATGCCGATGTCAGCAAACCCGCGAAAAAACATGGGAGCCGAAATTTATAAATATAAAATTAACAAAAAAACAGGGTTATGCTATAAGGAACTCGTCATTTGACATTACTGTATTTAATTTTATTCCATAAAATGGAACAAACTATAATGTTTACCACGACTATCTCACGATTTACCATAATTTCATATAAAACAGTGTTAACGGGGTGACAGATATAGAAACATGGGAGATCATAGGGGTAAATTACCAAATCCTACTAAATTCTAGGGGACCCTACGTAAAAAATTGAGAAAATAATCTCCTGCATTTTCTATTCAACTTCAACCAAGTTTGGGAGTTAAGTATTGAAAT
The DNA here is from genome assembly GCA_032355325.1 of Clypeosectus delectus. Taxonomy (NCBI): domain Eukaryota; kingdom Metazoa; phylum Mollusca; class Gastropoda; order Lepetellida; family Lepetodrilidae; genus Clypeosectus; species Clypeosectus delectus. The sequence continues at coordinate 3,053 of JAULBO010122260.1, read as the reverse complement.
AGAAAGGTTTTTTTTAAAGTTATTTTATCATAAGACACCATAAACAGCCTGTGCGGGAGTGCCATTGTGGAGACCACTTACATTGTCGGCATCCACGTATTTGCCGTGGTAGCCATACTTGTCGCTGTCGAGGTCCTGTATGCACATGTCGTCCACGCCCGAGAGGATCTTCGACACACCCCCATACTGCCGTTCCCGACTCCGGTCCTTCAGCCTCGCCCGGAACAGGTCGCCCTGCATCCACAGCCATGCCTGCTTCCTGTCGACACAACGGTCAATGTGTACATTAGATTTCAGCTGTATTATTGCAACATTTGGGGTTACATTTCAAGCAAAGTTATGCGATCTGGTTGGTATGCATTTCTACGGGCCTGGTCTGGATGGTCTGTGTTTATAAGGGTCTACATCTGGGTCTCGATGTATAATGGTCTGGTGGGTCTGTATATCTAAGGATCTGGGTCTGCATCTAGGCTGGGTCTCAGAGTTTGCATCTCGGGCGGTGGGGGTGTGTGTGTGTGTGTGTGTGTGTGTTGGGCGGGGGGTGGGGGGGGGTGTTACTCACTCTTCCAGGAAGTTCTGCTGGGGCCCGATAACGGACCCAGGCCGACATATCCGGTTCCACGCGATCGCCTCAGCTGCCGTGAACTTGTAGTGCTTCATCAGGTAACAACAGATCAGCGATCCCGTTCTACCCAGACCAGCTACAGAAGAACAAGCAGAGACATTGGTTGTAGACTGACAGGCTTGTCCACGAATAATGCCGCAAGAATTAGGCTAAAGTCTCTTTCGCAGCACTACGAGAAATAATTCTTCCATTTACATATTATGGCAAGTTACATCTCTCGTACGATCGATCTGTGGAACCGATTAATGTTAGTTCAACTGTGCCAAGAAGCTACATGAAATAATATTGTCAAAATTAGGAAAATCTTGAAGATAAAGGAAACCGCGTTTTCTCTCAAACATAAAACCTGCATATTTCACCCGATATATCCATATGCATATATATAACCTCCAAAACTCAATTCTAGATTGTACAAAAATATGCAAGACAAAATTTAATTTGAGTCCGTAATTTGGTTTTGGTGGGCAATTTTGATTTGGAAAGTAAAAAGATTTTTTTTCAAAATTGTAACGAGATCTATAGTGGGGCGGATATAGGTTTAATCATGCACTTTTGGGTAGAAACATGAAACTTGGCACGCAATTACTTTGACCTATTATAAGAATTATCAGATAAAGACCCACGTCTGAATACCCCCAGGAGGCCGCCATTTTGGATTTCAAAATGGCCACCAATCCCATGCTTATAATATGAATATCCATTAGTGGCATGACCTACCCCAAAATCTGCATGTGGCCGCTCCACTACTAGTAGTAGTATAGTAATGAGTAGACCGAGGAGACAAATACAGAGGCACACAGGCAGGCCGGCGTTACCTTTACAGTGTATAGCAATGGCGCCGTCTGTGTTCTCGGACAGCTCCAGGAACTGCCGGACGATGCCGTCGCTGGGAACACTGCCGTCGATGAAGAAGAGGTCGTAGTGGTCAAAGCCGGCGTCCGTGAAGCGCCTGGCATCGTAGATCTTCTTGTTGAGGCGCACAATGGCCGTGACGTTGTGCTTGCGGAAGTAAGGGAAGTATGCCTCTGGTGCATGGAGGGGGTAACCTACAGGAGGGGTGGAAACGGGGGAACGTGGACATCATCGATTAACAGCAATACCTCTAAATACACAATTACACGTTGTGTTCTGTCATTTTTATTAATTTGTTTTATAATATACTAGTAAATTATACATTAGCCTATTCTTGAAATTTGACAAATTTCCCAGAAGCAATTTTTGTAATAACGACAACAGAGTATTTTAAGTATCAGTTACATATTTTGATCGATCGATCGATCGATCAATTTGTTGTTGAACGTCGATGCGAGAATATTTCACCCATACGCGACGAAAATTGCATACAAACTAGATAATTAGATACGGCATCGATAGTAGTCAGTTCGCACAGATCTTGGGTCAATTTGTGCATACTAGGTGAAAAGTTTCTAGAGATACTCAGACGGGCAAGAGTGCATATATATATACCGTAAGCAGTTGCTGGTTGTGAGTAGTGTTAAAAGTAGGATTAATTGTGCCGCACACATCAGGTCAGGATGACATGTGATAAAAACATGAAATTGGACAACTGGGATAGAAAAATGTAAGCTAGTATTAGCTGTTTGCATTTATAATGAAATTCAGTGTTCGAAACAAAGAAAATAATAAGGGGGTCATTCTCCATCTATAGGCTTAATGTTAAAGGTGGTCAAATCTACAATTTTCAGGGGGTCACACGGATACCTTTAACATTGCAGTTTCAAATAACCCCCGGGCCCCCTTGTTACAATTCGAACACTGAAATCTTTCGTGGTAACTTTCAAATAAATTTCTCACTACAAAATTAATATATATGCTTATGAATCTGTCAACGAAATAACGCGTTTCACTTTAAATTAACATAATTATGTCCATCCTCTAACTGTTGGATTAATCACAATTACTGTTGTATGGGGCATCTCCAGTTGCCTACAGCATGGAGAAGGTTAGATTAAATGTAGGTAAGTTTTGGATAATTCAGAAAGCATTTCAAATACAGTCAACTCCCACTGTGTCGAACCTCGGAGGACCGAGGTATAATATCGACACATCGTGACTATCGTGACAAGAAAATAGAGATGAATATAGAAGGACGTGTCGGGACCGAGCACTTGGTTCGACGTATGCATGAATATCGATAGAACAGAGCTCGACACAGTGGGAGTTGACTGTATAGTAATAAATCATGCTTTTCCTCTAGTACACTGTACTACATGTAGTTAGTAGTAGTGTTATATATGAAGAATACAGAACTGGGAAGAAACACTACAGTACAGGGTTAAATGCAAGACCATAATTCCAATGGGGTTCTCCGCGCACAATTCTCCACTAGATGGCGACTGTGCACTAGGAGTCCTCCAGTTTAATCATGCACATCGAATATGGTCTCTAGACAGTCGCCCAGTTTCGC
>JAULBO010122227.1:0-10271 GCA_032355325.1 Clypeosectus delectus | reverse complement strand
TATATATTATACCCATCAGTAGAATTTATTAAAAATAATTTACTTTCATCCTCTGAGACTATTGATAGTCTAATACATGTACATACACATTAACATAGTTACTAGTATTTCGATGAGCAAAGGTCAATGTTACTGCATGTATGTTAATGAACGTGTATTAACGGTTTCATTATTTCCAAAACCTATTTAATTCAGAACTGGATACAATGCTATTTCATAATAAACCCATTGTATTCAGAAATCTAGGAATGGATTAATGCTAATATCTGGATGTAGTTAATAACATCACCTGTTATCTCCACCCCAGTATACTAATGTCATTATTAACTCTCTTTTTTTAAATTGTTTTTGAATAAGATTTACATCCGCTTTCAAGATTGTTGCACTCCTATGACGGCTTGTCATCTTAACGCTGAATGTTGCAGTAAATCTGCGAGCACCGGCTGGAATTGACGAGCCAAGAATGGAAGCTGAATGTCTGAAGAAGTACATCGAAGCGCGTCCTGGCATCATCGCGCCAGTAGATTAGCTTCCACAAGCATTGATTCCGGCTCCCAGAAGCGAGGTTTGAACCCGATCTCCGAAGACGCACGCTGTACCGAATGCACTGCAACGCACCCGTCACCACTGGACTTAACTGCCATGCAGGCACCTGTTTCATGACGACCTCCTAAAGTTAGGAGTTCCTAACATTTAAGACACAGTTAGGACCTAATTTATGATAGTTTTTGAAGGGATACAACAGTTACTTGTGACTTCATCGTGAAACACTTGTTACGAGGTGATAACTTTTAGATGTGGTGTAGGAGCTCCTAACTAGTTAGGACACCGTCGTGAAACGGGGCCCAGGTATATTGGATTGCACTGGGATGTTACACTTGTCATTGATTGTTCGTCTACACAATACCTTTGTCACAGCACGTAGGCCTGAAGTTTATTATGCCGAATGTTTTATTTTAATGTGAATAGGATCATTGCTAATCTGCACGAGACGTATTTGCTATGGGTTACCATCAGTATTAAGCAGGCCGATGGATAACAAACCGACGTGTTGTGTATATCCATGTCCAAGCGTTCTATATATGTACAGAGTGCCCACACGAAGACACCATCTAGTCATCTGGAGCTGCAAAATATATACACCCTTGCTTTCCAGTCAATCGGTTGTGGTTAAATATCGTTATAGAAGGAACTTAACATGAAATATAAACTATGACAAACTGTCTGAAATTGTAGATGTAATTCTACAAACCGTGAAAGACTCAAGCTGACAGTTGAATCATGGTTTATCAGTTTGGCGTATGGAGGGGGCTAAAGGGGAGGTTTGGTTTTCAACGAGGTGTCAACTTGTGACCACGCGAATTGCTCTAGCAAACTGTCTCGCCTGTCACTGCAACAGGAAACTATGATAAACACATTTGAAGTGTCTAATTGATAGCTGTACTTAAGGGCATTATAATAGATTGTTGTTATGTTAATATTATTACAACGCTGACAGTGCGTCGACAGGTAGCAGGGAATGCATACACCTAAATTGTTTATGTTTTATTTGTATATTTTCTTTTACAAATAACGAAACTTTCTGCATGCGAATTTGCTATTCAGCCTATACGCTGATACAACTGGTATGTCTATCTCGCACGTACACATACATTTTAACATGTGTTATTTATTTACGAATTCATATACTAGTACATCATAAATACTATACTAAATAGTGAACATGTGTCAGTATAGTCCAGTTGCTAAAACATAAATTAGTACAGTAATACCGACAATAATAATAATAATAATAATAATGATATACTAGTACATGCACATGCCAAGCTAGTAGTAATAATCGAAATGTTTCATATTACCGACCACGATTTCTCGAAACAATATTGAGTTTGATACCGTACCTATTGACTCAGTGCTGTACACTGAGGAACATCTCAGCAGGGTTTGTGTTGAGTAAATGGGAGAAATCTTAGCTGATGAAAATTTCAAACTCAAGTTACCTTCGATAAATCGTGGCCAGAACACGCTCTCCAACCCCGTCCAGGATATACAATAACACTACATGGTAGCATGACTACTTTCGTTTATTGATTTAGACGGGTAGCACAAATAATATCGTGTATTAACTAATTTTTATATAAAATATGTTGTTAAGCTAAAATCAACGAGCTCAAACATGGCCCCACCGCCCGCCTTCCACCACCCTGACCACATACCCACCAGGTCCTAGTTTCCACCTACCACCCCACCCCCCATCACCACTACCCCCAACGCCCTAGTTTCCACCTACGCCCCACGTCATATAGTATCAACATTCGGAATTGCTACTAGTATTTATACTCCTGCCACGTGCAGCACGTGCACTGCTGCATGCTTAAATTATATATGACTTTTGCCAGTTCAACTATCGTGATCATGTTTACAACAAATGAGTATTATGTCAATATTAATGATGCATGTATATTAATTCAGATTGAAACATGTCGGAAAGATAAATTCGTTGTAGCAGGGTCACGAGGGGTATATGCCATTGTGTATACGCATAAAAACACATATACCCCTCGTAACACTGCTACAACTTATGTTGTTATACCTCTGAATGAAAGTCCTATAATCATTATAAATGTACATGTAATAGGTTAAATTTACTATGTCCCTGTCAATCTCGACCCAGGAAGTTAGTCCCTCAAACCCATAATTTAACTGTAAACTTTAACTGTATAATATTGCAGTGTGTGGCAAAGATACCACTAATATGAATACTTAGAAACAAAATACAACGTTCGTGTTAGTATTGCTACACTATTGTCAATATACACACCAAATCCGACTTCTTTAGCTGTAATTGTCAAGATGGCCACGCCCCTGTAGTTTGTCTCGTGCCATTGTTTTGATTTTTCTATTTTCCCATTTCGAAGTTTTCAAAATATTATCTTACAACGTAAAGTCGAGTGGTTGATGGTTGTGAGGGACTATACAGGAGGGGGCGGTGAGGGCTGGGGCTGTGGGTTGTGGAACTGGGGAGGGAGGGGGTGAAGAGCAATCGCACGGAAGTGTGTGGGTAATTGAGACATCCGGTCGGCTTGAGTTAGTTTCTGGAGACATCGACAGCTGAAAATCAACTCAGACGTACACATGACATGAACATTTGAGTTGTAGACGATGGGCGAGTTTTAAATTGACTTCAGAGGCTTCGGCGTGCGTATTTGAAGAGGAGGCGTTATCAATTTGTCACCAATCCTTTCTGTGGGAGAACCGCTTAGGAGGTTGCCAACTGAAGTGTATTTAACATTATTAGGTACTTCCTTGATTAGAGAGGCCAGCCCTAACTCGATAATGGGAGCGTGTCAATATACTGTCGGCTGTCCGCCAATGTCCGCCTATGTCCGCCGATGTCTGATGTCCGATGTCCGATGTCCGATGTCCGATGTCCGGTGTCCGATGTCCGATGTCCGATGCCCGATGTCCGATTTCCAATGTCTGATGTCCGATGTCCAATGTCCGGTGTCCAATGTCCAATGTCCAATGTCCGTTGTCCGATGGCCGGTGTCCAGTGTCCGGCCGGTTTCCTGTGTCCGATGTCCAATGTCCAATGTCCGATGTCCGATGTCCAATGCCCAATGTCCAATGTCCAATGTCCAATGTCCGGTGTCCAGTGTCCGGCCGGTTTCCTGTGTCCTGTCCATGACCACACATACAGTATCTCCTATTATAATTATCGGTGGATGAATTTCGTCTAGATGAAAAAAAACAAATGCTTCCATACAGGATATCGGGAAGGATAGGTTCAACGATGTAAAGGAATGCTCGCGATCTACAGCTGTCCGATGTCCAATGTCCAATGTCCGATTTTCAATGTCCAATGTCCAATGTCCGGTGTCCGGTGTCCTGTCCATGACCACACATATCTCCTATCATTATAATTATCGGTGGATGAATTTCGTCTAGATTTCAAAACAAATGTTTTCATACAGGATATCGAGAAGGATAGGTTCATAGATGTAAAGGAATGTTCACGATCTACAGCTGATTCAAAGACCACAGTAAAGCAATTGCATTCCCTTGAAGTGCTCGAGTGTTCTTTGTTTAACTGTTTCCCTGCAGCAATAAAGAACACTACAATTGGTTTTTTTTCCTAAAGAACAAAAAAGTAATGCTATTGAAGCTAACGAACTGTGGCCACACAAAACGCGTTTCATTGGCTATACGAGTGTCGTACTTGAAGTTTGAACTACTAACGTGTCAGTGCTTCTCGACAACAGACATTTATGAGCTTGAAATCAAAGCATCTGAAATCCGTCTCATTGACTCTGACCCGCGATCTGCCGTGGATCAAAAGCTTGTCTTTTTTCTCTCTCATCTGATTCAGTGATACGTAGTATACATGTAGTTATACTCGTCATGGTAGATTGGTCACGTGTTCGCTTTGAACCGTGCCCGCAAACTACCTTAAATGTTCAACTTTAAACGTCTACGCGTGTTTGTAAACATCACTTAATCTGAACATGATTATTGATAATAATACATTGTTATGTATGTGATGGCTACATATGTGGCATTTGCATGACTGTCACCGCAGGCGTTGATATTATCATGCTGGCACTTGGCAGTTCACACAAGTAGTCTATACATCTCAACATAGTGACGCGAATACTGATAAACGTGGACTTGTTCTGTTCTCGGGCGTTATCAGAGATCGTGAATGACGAGAGGGGGTGGCGCGTCAGTCCACGAACGTACGAATATTGACAGCGTCCATCTGTTGACGCTGTGTTTTTTTGGCATCAGTATAGGGAGGGCGCTGATATATTGAGGGCCTTGTTATCTTCTAACTCTAACTTTGACAGCGTGTCCTTTTTGCTGTAACTATTGCAAGGGTATCGATTTGGTATTTACTGTTATGGGTTGGTAACAATTAATATGTACCGGCGAGGTACTGCATTTGGGATTCTTGTCATGAAAGCAACTCATTATGCATCATATCAGTTTTACCGAATACTATGTAACTATAGTATAGGCTACTAGTATATCAATGTCGAAAGTTCGCGTGGAAAGAGTGTAACAGTTCGGTACTGCATGAAAGCGGACGAGTGTTGGATTTGTTCCACCATAATTAATATGACATGTTTGGGCTCATATTCATTTGAATATAGTTGCCCTAGTGCATGATTATGAATGTCCTGTTACGGGAACACTAACGGTGAACGTAATAGTGCATGTCCAGCATGGTTACTGCTATGTTAGCGATACAATACAACTAGGATCTGTCTGTTGTTGACGGAAGCTAGGCTGCGCATCGCCCTTTTACATTTTGAACACATGATCTGTTCACATTCTAAAAATACTGCTTACTGCTTCGCGTATTACGAGCGTGTCAACACTTGCATCACGTTTCACAAGCAAGCACAGACATGTCCACAGATTTCTATGGAAGCTTATCCGGGACTTGTAAAAGTGTTAACGTGCGTAAGACGCACTTGAGTGTTTATCTCAGATCATCTTTGTGTATCTGTATACCGGGTTTTAGCCGGAGACAGGATAAATTCACGTATCTCAAAAAACAAGCAGAAAACACGTGTGTCATGGAATAGTGTTGGTGGGTGACTTTATTGGTTATACCTTGAAATATGTCTCGTAGTCAATGCCAAACTGAATTCAAGGTCATCTCATCGTGTTTTATTAAAAAGAGGATAGTAGCTCACTATAGCTGACATGTCGTAATTGTGGTCCAGCATATTTAGCGGGAACTAGGCACAAGTAGTATCACATAAACAACAATAACAATAACAATTAAAAATGCAAACTTAAATACATGTATTTAAACAGTATGTCTTATCCGAGTCGATGACAATGTGATATCACTTATTTTTGTTTCTATTACGAATGAAGGTTACTAGTATTTCAGTAATATTTAACACAGGGGCATACTAGTAATATATATAACATTATTGTATATATGCTTAACATAATTCGCATGTGTTTGTTTACCTTCAACAGGTAGTAAAAGTGGCATCGTGCGTGTGCCATAGTTTTACAGATTTCTGTTCAAATCGAGCAGTGTCGTTTGAGTATAGTATCCCTGACGTCGATTCGGTCCGCATTGGACTCATTGGTCCGCATTTGTTTCATAACTGAATGTTATCATCAATGGCGATCGTTATTTATGGGCTTAATAATAGTGTTTATTAGACCTGGCCCCGATTTCTCCAAAACAAATTGGAGATTGAGATTTTGCTCAGCTGAGATGTCTCCCATTGACTTGATGGAAAGTTTAGTTGGGTTTGAATTTCTCTCAAGTTACAACACTGAGACAAGCCGGGAGACATTTCACCTGAGAAAAATCTCAAACTCAAGTTTGTTTCGGGAAATCGTGGTACGATTACGCTAGTGAACATATGATCGTGTATACTCTATACAATTAAATATTGAACAAACTGAAAAACAAAACAACTGGTATCGCACTCCCATCACCTGGTACATGTGTCCGTTACGTCTCTACGTCAGCCTATATCGTTTCATGTTAAATGCATTGCGATAGTCTAGGGGAAGTAACTCGCTATGTACGTCAATTAGGATTTCAATAATCGACACCTCGATCTAAAGTAATGTTGTTATAGAGTTAATTCAACATAATACTAGTAATCTAGTATACAGTACAGTATTACCGACGTTAATAAAATTCATCAGAGGAAGAGCGTGCGTTCGAAGTACGATTACATATATTACTGACGACATACCCTTCATGCTTAATAAGAGGCAGCTTCATATGGTAACTATCGGGTTTCTTGCATACTAGTAATCTGAAAGAACAATCTTACTCCATTTCCAAACCAGTTTCAAAATGGTATTAATTTACCAATAGATGGACTTCTAAACCCAAACCAGATATACATGTACTAGTATTTAGATATAAAACAATTAACTGAGCCCTGGTGTGGGAAATTTGATAACTAAAAGAAAGCTGGTTTGCTACACAATTGTACACGGTCACTTGTACACAGTCTCACATATATACACTATACTAGTATACACATATGGTTAACAGTTAATTGTGTATACAGTATACGGTATACTATAGCATGCCTGTCCTGTATACTAGTACACATACCTAATATTATGTTTATAGTTATAATTTACCATGTGTAATTACTACACTATGCATATACAAGATATGCATGCTGCAGTATTAGAAACGTTGCCCTTCTACTAGTATTTGAAAGGTAGTATACTCCGTATATGTGTTGTTATGTCATCCCCACTAAACAATGTATACATGTACATAACTGCATTGCAAATTATACATAGACGTACCGAGTTCGACTGGCCTATTTCTTGGGTCGTGCTCACGCATACAAAAAAAATGTCATTATTTGAAAGAAAATAACTAAATAAGGACACGAACTTCATATTATTATTGTTGCATCATGCAGGACTTAATCTACAGTTGCAAAATGTATACCAGCGGGTGTCGATTATATAGAGATATAAGCGAAGCAGACACGAATAACCGGTGCATATAGCAATTGTCTGGTAGACAAGCATTAAAACTGCACGAATACACGGCAATATGGTGTGTCCTCAATTCAATATAGGCCATGGACCCATGGTTACTTATTTTGTTTATCTGTTTTTAAGTGAAATATTTTACTTCCACTAATAAAGTGTTTGCTGGTTGTCAGGTTGGACGCTGCAACATACTTAGTTCTGCTATTATGATTGCCGTCACCAGAACTGATAATATGACAACATATACTTTCAGTTGGCAACATGCTTTTTTTTTTGTTTATGCCTCCAATCCACAGCAAGCTGATGCTAAACAAATCAAGCATCTTAATAGGAATAACAATGGCATGTACAAGGCAATATCACTGTCAGTAAGGTAATATATCTGATGTTATCTGTGAAATTAACCAATAAAATATAGTGTTATTAGCAATAATTGAAATATGGTATATATCAGTGTCACACTTCACTTCTCAAGGACATATTTAACTTTGATGGTTGCTGTTATGGGACATTAAGCTTTCTCTTAATGTCATTTGCTTTTCAGAAGAAAATCAACGATTTTTACAAATGTCTATTATTAAGAATAAAAACAGAATAGGAACGCATTTGAAGTTCATCAATTGTAATTTCAAAAAAAACCCACTAGATTTCAATGCATCTTCAAAAGAATAGTGTTTATGCAGACAAACACTGACTTTTGTTTGAACGTAACACATACATGCACACACACATACACACACACACACACACACACACACCCTCAGAGAGTAACAGCCACAAATAAACACTCACATACATGCATACATACACACACAGACATGTCCACACACAGACACACAAACACACACACACACACACACACACACACACACACACACAGAAATAAACACTCAAATACATGCATACACAGGCAGGCACACACACACACACATACACACACACACGCAATTTACTACTTATAGTCTACTAATACTAGTACTATATAAGCCGCATATATTATTTTTTTCGTTTTAGCTTATACATGAACGCTCCGGGATCCGTCTAGTTTTTGCGTCACTCTCCGCCGGTGTCAACGATCAAACTGCCCTCTTGCAAAATAGTATCTCGATTGTGTTGTATAACAATATCCCTCTTTGTCAGATAATTCAACAGCGGAATAAGCTTCCGAGTAACCAACGAACATTTGAATCGCCCGTTCGAAGTTATTTATAAAACAGCTTTGGGAATAACATTTTTGTTCTAATCCCCTCACGAATCCCGTTGACATTAATTTTCTTTCCATGGGACACGTGGCTGAAGTGATACATACATCAGATTATAGACATTGACAAACATAGTTTGGATTGTAAAGTGTGGCGGAGATAGTTACGGAAGCTGCTAAACTGAACGACATCTATCTCTACACAGTTGCTGGTAGTATTGTATTCAAGACAACTGTCTTATTCATGCTCTAGGATCATCTCTTAGTAAGAAGGCTTACCCAATGTTAACCCAACCACACCCTTTGAACACACTCACTGAAAAAACGTAGTCCTACATAATTAGTGTGTAAACAGCATGTTAAATACACGCACTATTATGCACTATTGAACATTTGTTCAATGCATTTAATTTTCCTATTAAAAAAGCATTCTCTTTAAAGTTTGTTTGAGACTCACCCGCTATAAGTCTTTATGACCAAATTGGCATACACGTCATGCAAACACAAACCCATACAAATGAAACACCAGCGACTTGGAAAATAATATTGCATCGGGAAAGAAATAAAAAATAAAAAATAATAAAATATACTAGTATTATAGCAGAGAGAGAGAGAGAGAGAGAGAGAGAGAGAGAGAGAGAGAGAGAGAGAGAGAGAGAGAGAGAGAGAGAGAGAGAGAGCGAGAGAGAGAGAGAGAGAGCGAGAGAGAGAGAGCGAGAGATATAGAGAGAGAGAGCGAGAGAGAGATAGAGAGAGAGAGACAGAGAGAGCGAGCGAGCGAGAGAGAAACACACGTCTCACAATAAATATAAAAAAAAGTATATATATACTATTATTATAGCAGAGAGAGGGGGAGAGAGGGAGAGAGAGAGAGAGAGAGAGAGAGAGAGAGAGAGAGAGAGAAAGAGACAGAGAGAGAGAGAGAAAAGAAAAGATAAAAGAAACAGTCTCTCAAGGGCGTGTCCGTTTCTGTTTCAGGCCGCCCCTCTATATCATTCATTCTCGTGTCAATGTATATACAGTTACTTGCCTTGTCGATTCCACTGAAACATAAACCAGTTCACACTGAGAAGCAATGTCTAAGGTAGCAATTTAAGATCACCCGGGGATGCATGTTTCTATTGTTTCTGATTTATATTGACGTAAATGTCTTATAGAGTGAAGAGGAATGTAGACATCGTAGATTTAGATATACACTGTATATGCATGCAGCTTGAGCCAACCTTACACGCTGGAAATGAATGTACATATAATAATTAAATATATATATTTGCTTGTTTTCTTTATTATTTTGTTTATTTGTGTATCCACTTGGTTTTTTCAACAATTATTTTATATCAAGATATGAATTATATAAAAAAAAAAATGTTGAAAAAACCCAAGTGGATACATAAATACACAAAAATTAGTAATAAAGAACAAACAAAAAAAATATACCCATCTATCTATATATATATCTATATATAAATTCAGTAATAAATGACCACTCATGGTAGATCCTCTATTTATATATATATAAATAGAGGATCTACCATGAGTGGTCAATTATTACAGAATTTATTCA
>JAULBO010122216.1:0-10272 GCA_032355325.1 Clypeosectus delectus | reverse complement strand
CCCCCTAATTTCCCTAATTTTAAACTAAAATTACCTCCCTTTGGCAAATTTTGCTATACTGGCACCTCGTGTATACATACACATAATCTAAAATATGAAAGAAACTTGTAGGCAAGTGAATTCATACTTGCATGATTACAATCTAATTTATAAATAGCTTTGAATTTCCAATATCATTTCCATTACCTTCTATAATGTCAGCATTTTATACTGTTAAATAATATTCGCGATTATTTTTCTTAACGGAGGATCCCTGTGTGTGGCATTAGAACATTAGATGATAGAAACTTGATATGTTATACTGGCTTTATCGGAAAATACCTGCAATGGTATGTTACCTATCATACAGCCGTTAAATTCTATTACATAACAGTGATTATGTGTATGCTATGTGCATGTACTTTGCATTTTAAACTCCAATTCACTTCAAAACGACTACTTAATCTGTGATAGTATGGTATGCCTTTAAAGGATGTGACAGCCAGTGCACGTGACGTCACAACAGGCGTAGCCACGTGATAAGCTTCGACATTGCTTGTTCTTAGGTGGCGCTGATATTCCAGTGAACTATAGCACTATAAAGACTGGTGAAATACCCCAGACTAGCACAAGCAGTCATATACACATACACGCATGCATACACTAAATACAGGCCGTGATATGAATACGTTCTTGAAAGCGGCTTAAACAAAGCCCCAATTAACAACTTTGCTAGACTTCACATCGACTGTGTTTTAGAGGGGGTATACGTACACACATTTGAAGGAAATAAGCATATTTCTAAATCAAATACACATCGTAAATATAAGTCCCACTTGTCGAGTGGTGATCAGAATACTAGTACTAGGAGGTAATAACCTTGTCAGCGACCATTGCATTATCTTCTCTGCAAGTACTGTATGATCTTGCCTCTTAATGCCGATAGGAAAATGAGTGATTATCTAGAATGATTATTTAATCATACCGCCAGGCAGTATTTTTACCATTCGCGTAAACGGAAAAACAATCTTAAATGATCAATTTGCTTTTCTTAGTCAACCATTCACTGTCCGGGATAGATCAATATTCGGAAATTGTCCAGAACATGCGAATGGAACACGCCAAATGGAGAGGGAATTCCGAAGTGGCATCATCATGAATCGATTCTAATATAGATCGGACTATTGTCTAGTATCACGTACGGCTGTACGTGTTTACATACCGTATTTCATGCTCTTACGTATTTTTACCTGAAAGTATGTACATTTGATGTGTCTACACAGGTATATGGGATAACTAGCTACATTTTCCACATATCCCACAGGTTATTAATAATTTTAATGATTATAGCTACGCAGCTATAATTATGTTGTCTTTGGAACATCGTGAATCGTTATTATGACGGATTTAAGTGATTACTGATTATAGATGTATCCCCCATTATAGAGCATTATAAAGATTATAGAAAATTATACGTATATAATTACAACGATTATTCGGGCTTTATCGGAAATTAACTGCAATAGAATAATATATTATTACCTATTCTACAATCGTGAAACGATATTTGGAGGTACAAAAGTGATCATAATGCTATGTGCAGTTGTAACTCCAAATCGCTCCTAAACGACAACTTAATGTGTGATAGTATGCCTTTATAGGATACAAATATTATAGTTTTTAGATTCAAAACCAATAACTGTGCTTATCACAACACCGTTACTGACCATTATTTCCTTTGCAAACTCGATATTGCATCTTTAACCAAGCGACGTAGACGGTAGACCGATACAAATAAATGCAATGTTTACCCAGCCGCGATAATAATACACACACCCGTTAACGGATGACTATAGGAACGTGAATGCTAACTTAGCGCACATGCTTCCTTGGGTTGTATGTTCCCAAGGACGTCGAGATGGAAGCTGTGTGCACACTAGCGTTTTGAACACGCCTTTGAACGTGGGTAGGTTACCAAGTACACTTAAGGATCGTTGGCTATATATACTAGTACATGCATATGGCTACTAATACTAGTACATTATATGAAATAGCAAATAAGAGCAACATAGAACATAATACATAATATAAATTGTCTCTAATAGGTGAACAATATTTCGGAATTTAATTGTTTTATTTGTATTTGTTTATAAAAAGCGTCAATCACGCGAATACAACATAAGGGAGGTAATTTGTGGCTAGTATACCTTACTTGAACACCACAATAAAATCGATTTTGTTGTTGGTTCGAGTATTTGATAATATTTATCCTACAATAAAATTTGACAATGCTTATTGCCTTAGAAAAATAATAATAGACTTAATACTTTAAAAAACAAACAAACAGGATGCGAAAACAATTATTAAAAATGTTTCATAATTAATTAATATTTTCAATTTCTTATTGTTGTTGTTAATTGGGATTTAAAGCCACTTTCAAGAACGTGCTCATATCACGGCTTGTATGCAGTGTATGCATGTGTGTATGTGTATATGACTGCTTGTGCCAGTCTGGATATTTCACCAGTCTTTAATTATAGTGCTAGTTCACTGGAATATCATTCCGCAGTTAGAACGTGGATATTCCACTCAAACACAGTATACCGACTCCGAGCCGACCAGTCCTTGCTTTACCCCTTTAATGCTCAGCGCGAAGCAGGGAAATAGCAAGTACCATTTTTTTAACGTCTTTTGGTATGACGCGGGCGAGGATTTGAACCCATGACCTTCTGCTCTCCGGGCCGACGCTCCAACCACTGTGCAACTGCATACTGTACGTGATTTATACTACAATATTGGGAAGTAATTTCTGTATAATCTTGTGGGGTGCAATCTGGGTGTATAGTGGGGTGTGGGGTGTGGGTGTATCAAGGACATTGGACAAGTACACCTTGTGGATACTTCACGGACAGAAACACAGAAATCCAAAAGAACGACTAACTAAATTTACCAGTAATCAACAACAGAGAATGGTGGATCATGTTGTACATCTATATTTATTTCAATAATAAGGATGTAAAATGCTCACAAAATGTAAGAAACTTGAAAATATCAAATTTGTAGTCAGCTTACGCACAATAAAATATGTAGGAGTAATTGAACAAACATTCAAAGCTGTGCTATACATTGGCTTCAATAAGATATAGCCTACACGTTATTAAGAATTGGAAATGTTTCCATAAGGATGTAACAGGTCAACGGTCAACTTGGGGGAAAACGTGATCAAAAATAAAGATCAAACTGAAGAATAATGAACTAAAATATGTTAGTTTTCGAAATCCATAGCACTTCCATTGTGTATGAATACCTTTCATTAAACAGAAGGCGTTCGGCTTTCACGGTAGGGTAGATAATAAGAGATTGCGTAGTTTTAAAGGCATAATGACTCGGTTTGTATTCTCAACATTTCCACATCATTCTTTAACCTTCCTCCTACTATGTCAAGTAGACACACTATTTTGATTAATCTAGCATATTGATTTTCACATATGTATTTTTGGGGCATGAACAAATTATGAACATAATTTTAAATTGTACAAATTGAAACTAGATTTGATAACAAAACAATAGCCTTCGTTCTCCTGGAGGCAACTGTAAGTGCCTATTTTGCCTGGTTTGCAGCACGGGAAAAGTTTAAGGTATTCACGAAGAATTATTTACTCCACTATTCATAAAGCAATTGTAACAAACTAAATATGATTACATACTATTACATAATTATATTTTACATATTTTTTTTTTGGTTTGAAATACCCTATAATTTCTGAAAGGTGAGCTAAATATACGCGATAGATGAATTATTTGGATGTAAAAACACATGTTTAGTGAGTACTGATTTAAAGGCATACTATCACAGATTAAGTTGTCGTTTTGGAGCGAATTGGAGTTTAGAATGCAAAGTACATGCACATACCGGTAGCATTCATATAATCACTTTTGTACGTCCAGATATAGTTTCACGGCTGTAGGATAGGTAAGGTTCCATTGCAGTTAATTTCCGATAAAGCCCGAATAATCGTTGTAAATACGCATAACATTTCAATTTTCTATTGTCTAATGTTCTAAGGGGGAAAAATCTAATCATTGAAGCTGGACAGAATGACTTTTCGGGATTTTCAAATGACAAGATAATTATAGCTACGTAGCTACAATCATTCAATATATGAAAATATTAAAAACCAGTGGGATATGTGGGAAATGTAGCTGGTTACCCAATATATTTGTGTAGACACATCAGATGTACAAACTTTCAGGTAAAAATACGTTTGACCATGAAATATGTAAACAAAGCCGTGATAGTATGCCTTTAAGTAACAAAGAATGTTGCTGCTCTATTCTGAAATACAGGTCACATATAAAAATCAGTTTGCGAATATAGAATAACTGTAACAAAATAAATATCTAAATTTATCAACAGTCAAAACATACAAATAAAATAATACATAAAACAATAAAAACAATAATACAAATATTTAACGAAAAACCTCAACAGAAGTCGGATGGAACTAATAGTGGCCAAGTAAACTAGCCTAAGGTCAATGATTCATTGACCTTGAGGTCGCCAATGCCCTGATTGAAATTCAGAAGGACGTGAAAGAACATTGGCATAAAAGTTTTAAGCGGTCACAGAGCACAACAACACATGGATTACAGCCCCTGAATACGGAGACTGTCATAGCAACCTGAGCAATTCAAGGGACCTTAGCACACATAACACAAATCACTTGTTTTCCAGTTTCTCCAACTACATGTATATATTACCGGTACATGTATGTCAATTTAGATCTAGTTACATCCCTTGGAAGTGTCAGGGGACAACAAAAATGTCATGGTCCTGTCATTTAATGTAATGGTATCCTAGGTTACACTGGGAATGTAATATGGTATCCTAGGTTACACTGGGAATGTAATGGTATCCTAGGTTACACTGGGAATGTAATGGTATCCTAGGTTACACTGGGAATGTAATGGTAACCTAGGTTACACTGGGAATGTAATGGTTTCTTAGGTTACACTGGGAATGTAATTGAACAGTTGGCCAGAAGTTTGAGAATCGATAAATCTGCCGTATTAAAAGCATCACAATGGAGTAGATTACCAACACACAAGCACACGCATACACACACCTCATCCAAATTTGACACTAGCTATAATAAATATTTCACAATTTGCACGCAAAGAAATTCTATGAATTAATCCCTAACCTTCCACCTGCTGGAGGAAACCACAGAGCAGTCGGTACGATTTTTTTCGTTTTCGTTAGCAGTTAAATAGCAAAAGTTACTCCCCATAATATTAACGGGTTTCAGGTTGATATGCAGGCAGTGGGACACCCACACATTAGACAGGATCAGTCTTCAGAGCATTTCTTTAATTAAGATTCATTGTCAGCAAGCAAACAATAGTGACAGGGCAATATCCGTAAGATTCAATTAATAAAAATGTGTAATAAACTCTTGTTTATTTTAATTAAGAGATTTGCCATTAATACATATTGTGGTAAGAATGTGTAATTATAAATTTAAAATCAAATCCAATTGGATAAAATGTAAGAAAACATTTACATTTTCTGTAAATTATTTATGTGTTTTTATCATTTAGATATGTCTGTTAATAATAATATGTAAGTGTTTCTCCGAATACGAAATAGGTAAGCTAACAGATTAATGCCTGATTAGCACATTTATCCACAGACTAATTTACATATATTAAATGTAATTAAACGCTAGATGCATTAGGTCGGTTTTACAAAAATGAAAACTTTGAAGTATTTTTGGAATAATGATCTACTAAACATATAGAATCATAGAATATCATCATCATTATCTTAATAATACTACTACTACTACTATAAATATTATTATTTAAAAAATTATCTAAGTACACGTCTAATGGTGTTTCTAAAACAATAATATGGCAGCTAAATATTTGATTTTTAGCACTACCGAGATTTGTACATATGTAAATGACATGTAATTCTGTGAAATCCTGGAAGATTCTCAATCCTGGTAAAGCGAGTCACATTTCATAAACAGTGGATAAATCCAGAAATCCAATATGTTTACCCAATCTGACAATTGTCCTTTTGTTGCTTGGGGCATACTGACAGAATTTAACATACCAAAAAGAGACAAATGACTAAACACACTCGCATAGACCCAAACACGCATGACTAAAAAAAGATATACTAGTATTCAGCATGCAAAAATGTTTCCACTTTACAACAGACACACAGAGAAAACGTTTCAATATCATAAAAGTTGTGACCCAAGTTTAATAATACTTTTGGGTGGGCAGTAGAAAACCTCGATATATATTTGGTATTTATTCCATATAGAGTGGTGGGTAGGAGACTAGTGTGCATAATTTACAAAAAAAAGAAAGAGAGAAAAGTAATTAAATTAACTGTCCACATTTGTGATGGACATTAATTACATTCCAGACATAGTCATCATTCATTCTATAGGTCACATGTCAGTAATGTGTAAATACTAGTACCGGTATCTCATTAACAGGTCACAGGTCAGTATAGTCTATGGTGCAGATATCTGATACTATTTGTAGAGGATGATAAAGTCAGTGTCATTAACAGTCTCCGCGAAACTATAGAATTCATTTCAGGACATTCGGACCTGAAATTAAACTTGCATTTCAGGTCCGATCATTTTTAATGAAATAAAAACTATACCGGTGAAAGAAAGATTGATTGATTTGTTGTTTAACGTCACTGCGAGAATATTTCACCCATACGTGACAAGAGTAATATCTGTTTAATAACGTGTATTTATTATTTCAGGACTGACACATCCTTTTCATGTCCCTGTAAACATTTCAGTGTGTTTGGTCGTTGAATCGTTAGTTGTCGTGTTCTTTCATTTATTTAAAAAATAAATAAAAATAAAATGTTTCTAACAAACTGCACAATGAATGTGCAATCGCCGGCAGAGTGTAGGTCAAATCAAGCGGGAACTTTATTTGATGTCCTACTGTTAATTGCTGGGGCATTATTTAGAATACGAATCTAGCATTAGCTACATGCACATCCTTGAATAAATCCTAGTTCAAAAGTACCTTCAGATTTCGATAGCAAAGTGAGTATTGCAGGGCTCGACACTAATGGCTGTCCGATTGTCCGGGACAACCAAAAGCTGCATTCAGTCAAGCAAATACTGTTACAAGCTTGTCCGATCGGACAACCCGATTTTCTGGCCGAGTTCATTCGTAAATTAATATTTCCTTCGCGTATTTTGAAGTGTTATCGAGTGTTGGCCATCTTTGTGGTTGCATGCGCAAACGCATGTTTTAGCCAATGAGCGCGCTCAACATCTGCTGAAGTGACATGCATAGATTGGGTCGGGATACTAGTATACATGTATATAGGAATTTCAGTTGAGAGTTACCTCCCCCCCGAGTGATGGGTGCATTTCTAGACGGTTGACAGATACAAAGCCATCTAGTCACCATAACAACGACAAACCTCAACAAACATAAACACTTTGGAGAGAGAAAAAAATTAGAAGAAACATCGTAGAAATCACAACAGTATCTTGGTATTATGTCATCACAGAACGAGAACAAAGATTCAATATCACACCTTCTTCACCAACAATGTACACGTCACACAATAATACACACGCCACTTTCAAGTAGTCACACACGAGCTGAAGTCCATACTGGTACAGATTGGGTCCATATTGGTATAGCATAGGTCCATATTGGTACAGAATTATGTCCATATTGGTATAGAATGGAAACTGAGTTCAGAGGCGATAGAAACATATTTGTGCTTCAAGAAGTGGAAAGTCTATAAGTACATGGTTTGATCTCTCAGAGACAAATAATTTGTGTGGAATAGAATAAAAAATACACTTTCATTATTATAACGACAATGGTTAATCCCTCTACTAATAACGAGTTAGAAACCCAGACATTCACGTTCATTCAGAGAAATGCATTACGGTCTCCGACTCTCAAGATGCTTACGAGTCGCGACTGAGGGGACTGCAAGTGGCTAATATTGGAATGTTCCGAAAGTTCCATCTTCGGAATTCTGCTCCATGCTTTCCAGTAACTGATCTTCTGAGAAGGAGCTAAAACTGGAGCCACTTTTACGAGAAAGACCACAATAATTCGTATCGATTAAAGCACAGGTTATGGTAAAATTACTTCACAGAATTATATTAAATCATTTCTAATATACTAGTATATATATGTGTGCGTCATGAAAGAGATTATGAGCATTAAAGAAAGTGTCAGTAAAAATTTGGAGATTCCTAAAATTGTGAATTAATTAGTTTAGTCGTAACCATTATATTAAACAAGTAAACAACTAAATATCATGAACACCATGGTGTGGATTCATTAAAAGTGAGACAGTGTGTCCAATAATCTCAAAACTATCAGACACATCTTCAAGTCGGCTCATACTATTGGAAATCCAGGCATTCGATTTCGCTTGCTTATCATCACAAAGACGGAGCCAAGTTCCGTGTCGAGAGAGACAGAGAGAGAAAATCCCGGGTCTGAGCCCCGAGGCTGGGGGTGGGGGGTCACGTCACACAGTCACAGAGGCCGCAGCAATGAGATCAGATGTAGATTCTATAACTCTGTCATGCCACTATATCGCCCTCGCCGGGCTCGGCAAACAGACCTCGGACCTCGAGAATGTTGGCGAGGTCCAGGACTGTCTTGTACAAGCAAGGGTGCTCTGTGATCTCGTCGGTCGGCAGTGCGGGGTGAGACATTGGGTAGTAGCTGGGGCCCTGCAACATGGATTTCCAGGATTAAAGTGACTCGAACAGAATCGTCACGTGCAGTATAAAAACTAAAGCAGCGATGATATTACTCCATGGACGGTAACTAATTATTCCCATTATCGATATATATAACCTAATTTCCTGTGTTTTTATATTCAATAATAATAATAATAATAATAATAGTACATTTATATAGCTCACACTGAGGATGGAATTTTCGCTATGCATATGCAAATATTTATGGAAAACAAGTGGGTCAGAGTTCACCTGTAGTCGCGTGCTAAGCGTACAGAGTTGTCCAGCAGCTGAGCAGAATGTAGTCACCCACCTTAAAGCCTCGATGGAGGATGAGTACGATGTAGCAGAAGACGAATCGAAGGAGAAGTAGTCGTAGGAAGTCGTCTCCGAAGAATTGAGTATACGAGTGATCTGGAAAGATAAGACACCTGGTAACCAAGATGGATCCGTTTTTTGATGAAAGATTGAAATGAATATTCGGAAAATTATGTTATGTACTATTTAGGGACAGAAATATCGCTTAAAAAGAAAAAATATCAGTCGGTGGAGACAGAAGGACAGGTTAACCGAGGAATGTGGGGTTACCATGGAGACGGAAGGCGGGGTTTACGCGGCGAAGATAGGAGGTCGGGTGGAGACAGGAGAGACGTGACGTACGTACCCAGCTTCCTGGCTCTGCCGAAGAGCTTGCTCGACTCGGACATGAACTTGTCGATCTGCGTCTGGCATTTGTCCCACAGTGTGACGGGGATGTCGACGATGTTGCACACGTAGCACAGCGCCATCAGCGGCGAGTGCATGAACAGCGTGAACAGGTTGCCCTTTTGGTGCTGGTCTGGGTGAACAGAACAAAAATGGTCGCCGGTCACAAGATGGCGACGGAGTGGATGGGGGGCGAGGAGGTTTGGGGTTTCACAAATGCTCAAAGAAAATAGCCAAATTAATCTAGAATTAAACTATAGTTCAACATAAAATGTATATTCTAAACAGATTTGAAAAATAAATAAAATATGGCCACTTTTCAAGTAGTTTTTTAATTATTTTTTCTTGAGATTTAGAGCCACTTTCAAGATTATTTCACTGATATAAAAGCTTAGTTTACATCAGGAAGAAAACTGCAAGCACCGGCCAGTAATGATTAAAATGGGTGGGTTGCGACACAGTGCTATATGATGTTGGGACTTCGTAGGAAAAGACTCGATGTTTGCTGAAGTTACCTTTACAAACCGATCAAGATAGGATGCGCTGTCTATACAATGGGAGTGCAGTGTCACTGTCAGTTATCATCCTTGATTCATCGGTTGGTGTTTTAGAAAAGAAACGTACCCTGCATTGTAGTTGGCACTTGTTCCGGGGATAAGAGGCACACCATTGGTTGACCAAACAAGTTGGGAAAATTCTACAATAAATATATATATGTTAAAGATTTTATTTACTTTTTAATCTATTTAAACATATAGAAACAATGGGGTTCGCCACGCAAAATTCTCCACTAGATGGCGACTGTGCATTAGGAGTC
>JAULBO010122215.1:0-13203 GCA_032355325.1 Clypeosectus delectus | reverse complement strand
TACCATACATAGTTCTGGTTTGTTCACTCGGTCAAAGAACGTTAGCAGACAAATTGCAATTCGAGAAAAAGCAATTACCCATTTGGGCTCTCTTATTGAAAATGTAAATAATAAACAAAACTTATTTTACAAAGACTTACTCTTGAATGAAACTGAGTAGAACATATAAGGCACTAGTATTAATCTCTGCACCTCAGGTGGATTTCTGAGGGTGACACAACCAAACAACCATAAAGCAATAAAACAGAGAGTGAATTACACTGATTGTAGTGTTCTAATATGCGGTGTAGGTGGTCCTCGGTGTTGCCTTCCATTGTACTATTTGTAGGTCGACCATACGTTCCGACAGGTCTGTGACATTTAATAGTTTCATAGCATTACTTATTTATTTCTTGCGTAGCTCTGCGTTGGAATAATACGATTTAGCTGGCCGGGATAAACGCGTTATTATGTAGCTTTGAATAAACTATTATTATTCGTATAATAATAATTATTATTATTATTATTATTAAATGTCAGTGATTGTCATCAATTGTATTATAATTCAGTCGTTACTATAATATTTGAGTCTATGGTATTATTAGCCATACATAAAGTGAGCATTTCAGTAACCAACCTCCAATCCCACCCACCAAAATCCAATGGTCAATGTTTGCCAGTTAAATGAAGTAATTATCAAGACATGTCAAACGCACCACACGAGTCAAACCAACCACACGAGTCAAACCAACCACACGAGTCAAACCTATCTCACGAGTCAAACTTATCGTGCAAACCTATCTCACGAGTCAAACCTATCTCACGAGTATAACTCGCGAACGTAATTTTACTCGTATCATCTTTCCCAGTTTTTTGCTTCCCCTAAGAAAAACCCAAATTATATTTTAACATACAGAACTGTGCGTTAGACTACATTCAATTTGCATAAACGACAAGGGAATCCTAAAAAAAAGGACATGTATGCTTACGATCGTGAAAGAAACCTATTGTAATGATCCAAACTTACGTTTCGAGAAACATGGCCGTGTCGTGTCGGGTTACTGGTTGGGTCTTGTGGAAATGCATATTAAGCTGATAGGAACTTTAATTCACACGATGGTTGTGAAACCAGCGTCACAGGCATGCAATAAAGAATCTCATGTTGCATAACGTCTACCAAAGGAGCATATTAAACATATAATGCTCGCACAATTCATCATCCAAAGGACGATTTCGCTTTGAAAAAGAACGAACCTGACATACTGTATGTTCTAGGCATGTAATTTAATATTAGCGATCCGGCGAAATTGGAATGAACCATTTTTTTGTTTACCGTGTACGCCATAACGTCATACTATATAGATCTGTGTGTGTCTATAGTATGCCTTTATCGATGGCAATAGTAGCTTAACCATTGACTGGAGACATACATGACACTATCCAGACATCAAATACCTCCTTTAATTACTTCAACGTAACCATGAAGAAACCCACCAATGTTGCTTCTATTCCAAATCAAGACAAAATATGGCATCCTTCAGGAGGACATGGGTATTTTTCTGAAAACAATCTACTAGTATTTACAACACTACTGTATTATATAATGATTATTTCCAGCCAACGCAGCAACGCATACTAGTACATGTTTGTTGAATATATAATATATATTTAACAAACATGTATTTGTTATATTTGTATAATACTATTATATATATATTCGTGTAGGAATTTGCTTTTACAATGTCTAATGCAACAGAACAGAAGCGAGTCGAAGGAAGATCGCCCACCCAGACAATGCAGACTGACAAATTCCTATCCTCTTTAGACGATTCACATATCGACTGGTTCTGGTCTCAAGATGGCACTGAAAAGGGCTCCGAGGGAATGGAACTCATTTGGGTCCAATATGAGGAATTCATCCGAGGATTGTGGAATGGATTCCAGCTTTGGTAGAGGTTATAAGCAATGCGCCGCAGGTGTGCGCATCTCGCCTAGGCTTCCGGTTGTTGGGGTGCGTGTAAGGCAACACATGTGTTAGACTGTCAGAGGTTGGTGTGAACGATGCAAGGTAGAGTTAGTTATGCGGAGAACACCCTCTGTTTCGTATTTGTAGTTTGGTCATACATGCAGATGACACATGTATCTGAACACAAGCAGGTCTATGGAAAAGAATAGCGAGGATTCCCTTCATAGACATTTTCCTATTCACATTAGACGATTCTCATTTGGCCTGCTTGTCTTTAGACTGCCTCGAAAATAGGAACAAAAACCTTTGTAATGACGATTGTGTTGTACCACTTATTGGATTACTTCATCATTTACCTGTCTTGATGTGCAATGATGACCCGTCATTTATTGTGAGAGACAATGCGTACATGTACATCAGTATCAGGTACAGAAGTATACCATACTATACACGTGACCATACTCAGTGTTAGTTAACCCATTCTGTAAACAGTAGGAACATATCACTCCATCGGGTGACTTAGTTGAGATATACTAGCAATCGGTTACCATAAACAAAACGGTTTTACTGCTAAAAACACCAAAGCAAACAAAATCGAAAACTTAAAAACCCCAAAGAAGTTGGGTTTGGCACGAACACGATTAACATTACAGAACATCATTGTTTTAACTTTAGCACTGTCCATAATTATATACTCCGACATTATTGATGACATGCTCGTACATATATCAGCAAATGTCTGTGCACGATACGCTCTCTGTGCACGATACGCTCTCTGTGCACGATACGTTCTCTGTGGGATATCGTGTGATGGCTGTACACCTCGTGGTGACTTCTATGTTGCGAGCCTCTCATGTCGCTTTACCTTGTTCCAAATACACACTGAGGACACTTGAACTGCAAATATTGACGGAAAATGTGTTGGTTTGCTCACGTCTCTCGGGTCAAATGCTGCGTTCGTGGCCCAACTGCACAAACGGTTTCATGGACTTGAGATGAATATTTAAACGAGAATCGTGTCATGTTTTCATTCAGTAAGTTATAAACATTTCACAGGTAACGGTTTCCTTGAAAGTGTCATATCGCCACGAGGCCCATTGGCACAAGCTGCTGTAGGATCTAAGGCAGAAGAAAGTTGAATATTGTACGAATGTGTTCCTTCTGGCTTTTCAGTTGGCGGGGTCCATGGCAGACTGAGATGGGGATTTAAAGTGAAGGCCTGAGTATATATGTGTAGACTGAGGCTGGATGACCACTGTTTCGTGGCCTAGGCGTTGCTGAACTCGGACACGACTTAACGAGGCAAGATCATACTTGCATATACCAATAAAGTTCGCTTACGAGGTTATTACATATTATGAAACAAATATCATTCCCCTTTTCAGTTTTATATTGATTTAGAAATATTCGTATTTCCTATCGAACTGCATCACACTAAAATAGTGAATATACATATTAGTCGATTAGAATTAAAATATATATATAATTTTTGCAAGCATGGTCTTGCCTATAAATTTAAAACTATTAAATTGCATTTATAACATGACTGGGGGTGACGTTAACTGATTACAGCTGCCTACAGTGAATTCCCACCAATCGAGATACGATGTATTCCCATATGTTTGATTACGTACATAATAAGCAGTAGAGCTGTACAGTGTACATGTATGCATGCATATACATTTAAATGTGTTAAATATATGTATCTAGGGTTTGTTTTTGCGTGTAACCTACATAAGTATAAACCTGTATACTTTGTTTTTTAACAACCGTACGGCAGGTTTGATATCAGATTATATAAATATGGTAATTAAGCGCAGCTGGCATGATTGAAATCATCCGTTTTGGATTTACATATTGCATTCCAATAATACGCACGTCTTGGAATGCTTTTCTCCAATCCCCTACAAAGCGAGCACATGGTGCCCAAATCTTCATCCATCTGCAGAGCAGAGTTAATTTAATGCACATCATTACATGTTCTAACCAATTCGTCTCCCTGTCCCTCCAGAGACCGGCCGGTCAAACTGCAGTTATTTGCCTGCGTGCCCGGGCTGTACCCTAGGGGGTATCACATACATTCAGCTGGTATTTCGCGGAATATGTTTTAAAATAGAATCTGTCATGCGCCAAATGAAGTGTCCAAGAAAATAGCGAGGAGAATTAGAACCTGTCATTCGTATTGGTGACTTCTCAAACGCACCAGAGTGCATGTCGCTGTGCATCTATCGCAGCAATGGAAACACGTGCAGCAGTGCCTTCCAAACGGACTGCACGGACTATTCGTGAATTATATAGAGAAAAAACACCACATCATTATGCTACGTATTCCATAGAGAGTTATTAAGCCTGGGAATAACACAATCGAATTGCCTGTGTTTTCGGTAAACAAGCTTCACTAGTTGGTCAAATGAGTGGTTTGTTAATGCAGTATGTCTGGAATAATATGCTTACGGTATGCCAATTATGAGATACATGATAAAATAATGGGAAAAGATTTTAAAAGTATGATTTAAGATAGGTCGAAGTGAAGCGAACGGATCAATTTGAATTACCCCCTGTATATGTCCAATGCAAGAATATGGATTAGCCTTTTAATAACAAAGATTACAACTGATATTTAATATTAATCAAATACATTCTTGAGAGCTTGAAGTCGACATACATAAAAACTGTTATATTTAAGGTCATATGCAATAGGGAACGCACCATGTTTATGAAAATTAAAGCCCCCTACATGAGAAAACAAACATGTATGACAATGGACGTCCAATACACGATACATGTACGATAATGAAGTTTCACCGTTCAATGTATGAGAACTGAAACATTTATGACAATGAAAGCTCACAACATGAGAATTGATACATTTATAACGGGGAACACAAGAACTGATTCATTCATAGTGCAGACAAGGCTCAGATTTGAAGAGCAATATAAGTGGAAGTACAAAGACCAATAAAAGTGTTAACGGGGACAATAGGAGGCACAAGGTCATCAGATTACTAAGTAGCATGACAGTTGACATGACATGAGCCTGTATTCATGAGCCTGGCAATATTTCGCTCCCGGGTCATACGCTCTGGCCTGTTCAAGGAGATTCGTGTTCGAATTTTAATAAGGTGTTCGCCAGGAGAATGTAGCCTTTGTGGGGAGTGCTGGTTCTTGTTATTGTAATTCCAGTGCTGATTACGCTCATCCATACATCACTACATGCAACGTAAATACAGACAGGCGCTGTCGATACAACCACGTGAAAGAATAGAGGGCAAAGTTGGGTATACACCGGTTCGTGCTAGGTGTGAGCTCATGCTTCGATGTCGTGGGTCTATTGAATGAGGCGAGTGACAGTCCTGTCCTCTCGGCGTATTGAAAACCAAAAAGGCCTCAGACTCTATGAAATTGTATGCACAGCGCTAGTATTAAAGTTCAACTCAATACGCGCCGAAAACTGGTTGGTTACTACGTTGAAACGGCCTGTTTGGAGCGCAAGATATCATTCACACCTCGTCTTGTGTTTGTCGACGTGCAAATGTGTTTTATTTTAGAGCTGTGTTTACTTTAGAACAAGTAATATGAGCGTTATACAATAACTCAGCAGTTGCGTATTATATTGGCCATATAATATATACCTGTATGGCAGGTACAAATTTACGGTAAATATATCTTTGAACACATTCATGATCGACATTTTACAGCCAGTCATAAAAACTAAATTAATATGCTATTTTCTGGTGTTATAAATTTTAAAAAAATATTGGATCTTAAAAAATGTTGCTCGTTTCTAAACGTGGATAGGGAGCTTATAAAAAGAAAAAGAAAGGATCATAGACACTCTGGACGTCACATATTTCCTACTTTAGTTTAGCAACCATAATATATACTAGTAGATGCAATGATAGCAACGCGGTCTTCCTCGGTGAGGCTGGTTTTATATATTTACAGATATACAGTACAGTACTAGGTTCTGGTGGGGTTTAATGGATCTACAGATGTACAGTACTATCTATAGGTCCTGTCGGGGTTTGATACAGCTGGGTTTGATACACCCACAGATCTACAGTATTGGTCCTGGTGGGGTTTCATACATCTACGGATTACAGTACTAGCTAGGTCCTGTCGGGGTTTGATACAGCTTCAGATGTACAGTACTAGGTCCTGTCGGGGTTTGATGCAGCTACAGATGTACAGGACTAGGTCATGTCGGGGTTTGATGCAGCTACAGATGTACAGGACTAGGTCCTGTCGGGGTTTGATACAGCTACAGATGTACAGTACTAGGTCCTGTCGGGGTTTGATGCAGCTACAGATGTACAGGACTAGGTCCTGTGAGGGGTTTGATACAGCTACAGATGTACAGTACTAGGTCCTGTCGGGGTTTGATACAGCTACAGATGTAAGGACTAGGTCCTGTCGGGGTTTGATACAGCTACATATGTACAGTACTAGGTCATGCTTGGGTTTGATACATCTGCAGATGTACAGTAGACCTACTATATGCCTACTGTTGGAGAAGGCGGAACGACACAACACAAACTAGGGAATCTGCAATGTTGACACTTGATAATGAGCAAAGCAGGATGAAGAAACCAACAAAGAGGACGGGGGCCCTGGTCTTACCCTTAGGTGTGATACTAGCCAGCGTCTGTGGACTTAGCCCACTCTCAGTCTGTTTACATACAGGTAATCGAAATGCTGAGGTCCCACGTCGCCATGGTAACCCAAACCTCGGGGTCTCCTTTGTGGGGGGTTTGGGGGGGGAGGCGGAGACGTCTGTCCCGGCAGCGCTTGATTCATGAGTCTGTAACGACCGGCGTTATTCTATCCGGCAGCGTGGAACGTGGTTTACCCCTGCTGCAGAGATGACGGGTAGCCCCTGCCATTAACACAGTGTGTTGCGCGAGGGAAAGGTCAGCGAACGTCCATCTTGAGGAGGTCTTCCTACGTCCGCCACACGGGTGTGTAGGCAGGGTGGCTTGGGCAAAATCGAAGGGAGTGTTGGGACTGCTGGCTGAGCTAAGAGAGAGATAAACCACGTCCAACTGTCACCTTGATTTATTAGGGGTAGTTGTTCTGGCGGGCGCAGATACTGCCCGAGTCCTGACAAGGCACCGCGCTGAGGAATCTACCTGGATGAAGAGGGATTCAACGACACTGATACCGTTATCTGGAAAAGCGTTACCGAACCCAGTCTGTGGTCAGGGGAGGCAACATTCACGCTAGTGTCAACTGAACTGGAGACGTTGGTTTTGGCATTGCATCGTGGTATTATGTGTGCTCTCAAAGTCATTGCTTGTTGATTGTATCTGAACACGTAAACTAATCAGGTGTTGTTTCCTACTTTTAACAATGCACTTCAAGAGATGCATAACAAAGTATTAATAATATATCAACTTGGTTGATTGATTGATCCATTGTTTCCGCGATCTGTAGTGTACTTGTACGGCATATATATAGCTCTTTAGTAGAGGTCAGTGAGAAAATAAAGTTAATGTGTGCAGACGTACTATAGTAGTTAGTTACATGTACTTTATATTGACATGTTGTGCCATACTAATAAAACACAATGTTTCTCAAATTTTCAGAACAGAATTCCAGGGTTATCTATCTTGCCCACCTGACAGGAACTTATCCCCGTATTCTTCTCCTTCCAAGCCCACCTGACCTGAACGTGTGTTCCTGGGTTCTTCATCTTGTTCACGTGACAGTAATGAGTTCCGGTAATCTAACTCACCCCGTGTTCTCGCTCGCTATCTTTCTCTCTCCCCCCCTTCTCTCTCTCTCTCCCTGTGTCTCTCTCTTTCATTCTCTCTCTTTCATTCTCTCTCTTTCCAGCTTTGCCCCCTCTTTCTCCATCTATCTCCGTCTCTGCTTCCCTCTTTCTCCATCTATCTCCGTCTCTGCCTCCCTCTCCCCATCTCCCTCGCTCTCTCTCTCTCTCCCCTCTGTCACTCTCTCTCTCTCGCTATCTCTCTCTCCTCTCTGTCACTCTCTCTCTCGCTATCTCTCTCTCAGATAGCATTCTCTCTCATTCCATATTTACCCCCTCTCTCCATCTCTCTCAGTATCTGCTTCCCTTTCTCCATACCCCCTCCACCTCTCTCTCCCTCCCTCTCTCTCTCTCTCTCTCTTTCGCTCGATCCCTCTCCCATTAGTCCACGTGACCATACCGTTGTTCCAGTATTTCACGCACATCTCCAGCCCTGACATTGCTCCTACAGTACACGTCCTGTGTGCCCTCGCGATATTCTAGACCAGCCCAGCCCGTTCGCCTCACTACCCCCGGTGGAAATCTGAAATACCAGAAGGGGGACATGTTATAGCAAATCTGCTCTCTGAAAGTAACTGCGTTTATTTAACTATCACGACCACGCCGTCTACCCTCGCATGCCTATGTTTACTCAGATGGCCGCGCAGGAAGCCCTCGAGATAGAATTACGCCCCGTTCCTCTCCGACACCCTTTCTCTGCGATCACATTTTCCATACTGATTCTTGCAGATTTTGTTGGCTTCAAAGCGAACATGGCCAAAACAGCTGTGCTTTGGAAGCGAGTGGCAAATCTTGTTCAAACCGTCTTCTCAGCGAGAGCAGTGCCCAAGACGGTGGGATATCTATCCTTCCTGTCACTCTCGGCTGACATGCGCACTTCGCGCCAATTAGTATTACATAACGATGAGCTAACACCAACTCTGCGCGCTATAATGTTCGTTTTCTATGAAGCTCGCAAATATCCTCCAACCCCCGAAATTTCGCGT
This sequence comes from Clypeosectus delectus, assembly GCA_032355325.1. Lineage (NCBI taxonomy): Eukaryota > Metazoa > Mollusca > Gastropoda > Lepetellida > Lepetodrilidae > Clypeosectus > Clypeosectus delectus. Next base: position 4,502 of record JAULBO010122215.1, on the reverse strand, counting down.
TATCTTGTGAATTTACATTTCCATAAATTACCCTAATTGTTGCTACTGGGATGAACGCTACGCAAGTAAATTTGCTTTTAATTGGGAGTCATTCCATTTTCTATATCGCCTGTATAGATTTATCTCAAGGTGGGAAATGTTTGGAGACATTTGGTAAATTTAACGAATTCTGGATGCTGCTAAAGGAATTCCATTACAAATACACCGCCATAAATACTCGAGACCAACTCCACAGCTCGGCTTCCTCCTTAGCTCACAATACGATATATCGGTTAAATGATGTCACACCTGGTGTTAGAGAAACAAAACAATATCACAATTACTGAGACAATGTAAAAAAAATGTTAATTTACAACAGTAATGCGATCCTCTAAAGAACATTGTTGAAAAGACGGAAGTATATAGAAAATAGAAATAATTCACACGTACTATTTTTTACAAGTACATGTATAAGTCATCGTAAAATATATAGAGTAATTTTCAATAACTTTCACTTCATTGTCGTCACTTTATGCGCTGGTGGTGTATTACATTTAGAGGGTTGCGGCTCTACCAAGGGACGACGTTTGCCTTGACAGCTCTATCGACAAATTCTCATCAATCGTCACGCAACTACAGAGCAGCACCAGGCAGTTTTCGGACAGAACTGGTCTTCTGCGCAAACTCCGAGGGCTTCACCTACCGCGTGACAGGAAGTGAAGAGGAAGCCATGTTGGCAACTCATTTCACTCGGATGTTGGGCTGGAGGGTGTGTTCGGAAGAGAAGAGAATTTAATTATTGGGTTTCAAGCGAAGTACATCTGCCTGCACCGTGCAGGTGCGAGCTTCGAGAACGTATATAGCGCCATCTCTGTATACATTTCCACGTCTGATTTTGGCCGAGTTCCACGTGGATGGGAAACAGATCTCGGCCCAGATGGACGAATGATTAAAGCAGCGAAGCCGAAGGTCTCCTGGTAAAATATTCACGGAACCCTTTTCGTAACTCTGCAATGGGCAATTAATATCCTGCATGAAAATGACACGCACATCAAAGGCGTGGAGGCACCTGCAAATTACATCATCATAATTAAGATGATAGGAATATTCCAGGGAGGATTGTGTGTGGAAAACATATGTCCTGAATACATGGTCTTTACCTCATGGGATGTGTCTCCTGCAAGTGCATATATACAGTACCTACCGTATTCAATACCGTATAGCCTACTAGTAGACCAAACACATCAGAACTTTCGAAGGAGATACTAGTGCATTTCTTTCGAAGGCAAACATTGTACATGTGCAAGACTTGGTCAGCGAAATAAAATTAGTACTGTCTATTTCGCGTTGCTAGCTTGTAACCTATATGGGTATTGGCCCGTGGACAAATATCTTGCAGGAACATGACCGTGTCGCGCTGTTAGTGGACAGGAAACGGCTTTGTGAGAGATCACTCGGACTCGGGACAGAATATCGGTGTTTAATGGCGTAATGCATTTCCCAGCTGCCGACTCTCTATTCCAGAGCTTTTTTTCAAATCGTGTTCTTCTTTTACTTCTCATTGTACTAGTATGTCTTAAAAGTGTAGACTCAAACTCTGTCTCAAACTCCTCCACCGCTCGGAATTACATGGTGTCATGCTAGGTGTATAATGCATAGTACTAGTATAGCTTAGTAGACATTTAAAAAAGTTCAACACAACTGGTCGATACGATTGGACATTGCCAGTTTACTGAAATGACGTATACACTGGGAAGCGCCTTGGGCTTAAATTCCTATCTCAGACATTCTTCCAACTACATACAAAATGGATTACACCAAACACGCATTTCCAAACTTACATGCACACTCATTTATTGATAACAGTGAATTAATATAGGCCAGAATATGATTGTATAGAGAGCTAATTATCTCCACTAAACTGCATGCTCGATTCACCTTCCCAATCATCAGTACAAACACGCTGATGGCATTCTAGCTGTACGTATTAACCCATTCCAATACTGGTATGACAATAATTAACTCCCTTTTTGACCGTGACATTGGAAGGGATCTGGAAGGGTCACGGGAAGCCAATCAAAAACAGCCAGTTGTCAGTCTGCGCACACCGTTATCACGAGCACTCGTACGATTAATTGTCCTTGTAATCCTCAAATCCAGAAAACATGTAATACGTCTGTACCCAAGCAACATTCGCCTGACTTGAAGAAACATGTCCCTCAAGGTAACGCGTGGACATGCATACACCCAGCCTGATAGCAGGACGTAGACAGAGGTATTTGCGCATAAGCAACACTGACTTTAACAATCGACTCGTATCGTATCTTATAAAAGTCACATTACTAGTATTTGCTAACAAATAGGGTAAAATAAATCACGATAAACTAAAATATAAACTAAATACTAGTATATTACATGTACTTAAATATTCGAGATCACTTTATCATTCTTTCAAACGATTTCAAATTCAGTACGATATACACGATATATTCACTGTACGATATACACGATATATTCACTGTAGTGTTGAATACAAGAACATTATATTGCCACCAACGTCAACTGATATATAAAACAATAAGAAATTATGTACATTGAAGGTAAATCTTTGGTGTTGTTGGCATATATAAATATAGCCAATATCGATGATTCGCATTTATCAAACCACATATGTCCAAGCGAGTTGAACCTATGTCCCGATGGCATCGTGAATTCCTTCGACTCATTAATACTCACTGCCCCCCCGCCCCAACCACCCCCCCCCCACACCCAAACCACCCTCCACCCCCCACCCCACCCTGCTCTGTCCACCCGTATGCTTTCCATCCTCACTATACTCTGTTATTTGAGTTCTTCTTTGCCCCGACCCATGCTGTTCTGTCAAGGAATGAAGCCGCTCTGACGCCAGACAAGACTCTTACAAGTCTCTCATCGCAGTGTGATAACCCTGGGTTCCTAGCCATAGGTTTTGTTGTCACTCGCCATCAACCGGTGTGAGGCAAGATGATGCCTCATGGAAATAATTTCCGGGCCGGTGTAATGTAACACTACGTCCCCCGAGCATCAATACCGGGGATCCGGTTTTTGACAACTTGCGGTACACTGGCCGTGAAATATGAACCGAGTACTGACAGACTGATGTCAGTATGAAAGACACGGAGGAAATTATTTAGAATGATCGTGTAGTAGTCGTTAACCAACCAGAAATGATTAGTAATTTAAATAATTATAAAAAAGTTTAGCCCTTTTGACAGCACTACTAAATGTCAGGGGCCGTATTCTCTTAACTTCTTAACTTCAGAATTTCTTAGTCAGAAAAGGCCTCTATAAAATTGTCATAAGAAGAAACCCAGTTAGGCAAATTCTTAGTACTTACGAAGTTCTTAGGGTTTAAGAAGTTTCGAGAATACGGCCCCTGTTTGTTTTTTTCTCTCATGAAATGCATGTATATATACTCACAATACCAATATGACTGCATGTATAGACAGTTCATTTCTAAAACTACGAGTACATCGACTTTATATTTACCTCCGACTTACTTATCCTACCAGTAACTTGTGTATTACAAGTTTATTCAAAATCTAGATACTCCATTACTTGATTAACATGTTCACCGCCGGTGAGTGTTGTCCGGGATTCTTTACCTCGACCAGTAAGAGACACAACATTAAACAAATTTATCCAGTACTCTAAGAAATCAATAACCACTATGCACTTCTCTGACGCCGTGATGTGTTAATAATCGCCCTTGTATATAGATCGGCCTCCGTATAATACCGATTTACCTGTTGGCATATTGGGGGGCCTCAAGTATTGGGGTAATGACAGGTGCGAGCGCTCTCAGGAACGCCCAGGTACACATTTTCCCTCTCACAGCGTTCATTCATAACTACACAAGTGAATCGCCCTGTTTTCACGCCTCACAGACTCTTGTTAAGAGCCAAGCAGAATAATAGGCTCAGAGCCCGTTTTGTGTTAGACTCTCAACTTGGGGTTTGGGGAGAAAAATTATCTATTAATCCCCAATTGCGCTGCAGTGAAGCGTTTCTTGCGGACTCTATTGTGGCTGAAAACAGCATTATGAAGCCATTGAAATGCCAGGTAACCTGTTGTTGTTACCTCCAGTTGTTAGTTAGCAGAACCGGTGACCGACAGGGACATCAAGTACCTCAAATACAGCCCCAACTGCAAGTCAATAGGTCCGTTCTCCTTGTCCGAGGAGCCAGCCCTCCCTCTCCCCTTCCGTTACCCCCATCGCTGTTCTATACGTGATCCGGACATGACACGTGAATACTGTACCTCACTGTGCTGTGTGCAGAACAAGGATACTATAAGGACCCAACATGAATGCAGATACAATAATACGCTCCCTAGTAATCCAGAAAAATAATGTTTATTACTTTGAAAATATTTTAGATCAACTGCCAAATCACCAACGCACCAACGCACACACACACACACACACACACACACACACACACACACACACACACACACACACACATATATATATATATATATAC
>JAULBO010122214.1:8735-23315 GCA_032355325.1 Clypeosectus delectus | reverse complement strand
TTAGCTCATCAACACATAGTGTAAGGTTGGTACAAATGCGTTTCTGGTCGCATAGTTCTTTCTCGCAGTCTTCCAGTACCATGCTCTTATTGAAGAATTCATGTTCTTTCTCCTGGATAAGTTCTTTTAGTTCAGACATTTCTTTTTCTTTTTCTGCAAAATGTTGAACATTCTCCTTCATTGTTAGTTGATTTTCTTCAAGCAGCATCTGCAGTTCCTCTTTCTCTGCTGTGATGGTAACTACCGATTCTGAGACTCTTTCAAATTTTAACAATTCTCTTGATATTTGATCCTCTTTCTCTGCAACAGCTTCTTTGTATGTGGCACAATTCCTTTCCAAAAATGTATTACTTTTGTATGTCTCTGATAGGTCACTCTTCAAAGAATCCATATCTAAGGAAAAACTCTTCAGTTTTGCATCAAGAATTGAAATTTGCACATCCTTGTCTTCAAGCAATATGTCTTGCACATCGGCAGATTTCATACTATCTTGTTCAATCATCCCCAATTGATCCATCTTTTGATCGTGCTCTTCTAAGATCCTTGCATGGGTAATCTTCAGTTGCTTATGGACCTCTTTTAATTCTGACATCTCTGAGTTTGTCTGCGTTGAACTCTTCCTAAGCTCCATAACCTCTTTACTGGTGATTTGTTGCTGTGATGATTCCGACTGAAACCTGCCTTCCAGTTCCACTATCTGATCTATGAAGACATTGTTCTGTGCTGAGATAATCCCCTTTTCTTCTAGAGCGACCTCCAAGCTTCCTTCAGCACCATCAAGCTGTTCCTGCAGACATTTGTTCAGTGTGATGAAATTATCCCTCTCTTCCAGTGATGTATGGGTTAGATCCTGTTTCCTCTTCAGCAGGTGAAGTAATTTGGTGGACAACACCTTCACCTGCTGTACTGGGGAGGTGTTCTCCTGTTGGGACTGCTCATGGATGCTCTCACCAGACTCGTTGTCGCTTGAATATTGATCTAGAAGTTGCAGGGCCTGGTGCAGTTCTTGCTCGACTTCTACTCTCTCGCCAACCATTTTAGAGATTGCAGTTGAAAGAGTATCAAGGCAGGCGTTTTTCTGTTGCACAAAACTTTCACCCATGGAAGCATCCTGATCGAAAACTTCAGCCTGACTGAGTAATGTCCTACACATTGATTGGAGTGAAAGTAGTGTGTCTGCTGATGCCCTTTCTAACTCTGATGCTCTGAGTGTTTGTGCCTGTAACAAAGGGTTAAGGTGATCAAGCTCATGTTTTGATTTGGTATGTAGATGAACATTAGTATTCATTTGTGAAGTCAGGGATAGTGTGTGAAAAGAATGGCTGTTAAGTTCTGATGACAGCATTTCTGTTTGTACACCCAGATATTCCATCTTACTTTCCTTATGCATAAATGCTAAATCTAAGGCATCTACATGTAGCCCATGTGTTTGATGTGAGTCTGTATTCATCCCTATTGTGCATAAACTGAACACCAATATAAGTTACTTTATGTCTAGCCTTATCTGAAATGTCTCTCAGATTACTAAATTTGTTTTTAATTTCTTTCATCTCAGTAACAGTTTTTTCAACCCCATTATTAGTAGGCTCATCTAGCATTGCTTCCCTAATTTGCACCTCATTCTGAAATGCCAAGACTTGCTCCAAAAGCAAACCTTTGCCCGCCCTGAATTCTAACGACAATCCTCTCTCAAGAGTTTGATGCTGATAACTATGGCTCTCTAGCCCTTCATGGCACTGCCTGAAATCTTTTTCAAATTCTGACACCGTTTCAAAATCCTGACATACATGTAACTTCTGGTAGTGCCTATTGAGATACGGAAACTCAGCAGACAGTTTGCCAATACCACTCACCCTAGTGGTCAAATCCACTATTATGTTCTCCTTGTCCTTCAAAGCTTCATTCATATTGATGATATCTGCCTGAAGACTCGCCACAGTGTGCTCAGTTTGCAAGAACAATTCCTGCTTCTCATCGAGATGTTGTTCCAAGCAGGAAAGTTTGGTTGATTGTTCTTGTATAGTTTTCTGAAACTGTTGAACAATATCTTTCTGAGCTGTCAATAAGATATCCCGTTCTTCAAGGAATGATTGTGACTGCTTGAGTTCGACATCAAGCTCACACCTCTGTTGTACACTTAGAGTGAGCATGTCGGTTATACTTGACACTTTCTCTTCAATGATAGATGTTTGCTCTGCCTTTGTGTTGACATCTTCCTTCGCTGATTTCAACTTAACTTTCATTTCACGTACTGCTTCTGTGAGTGTTTGATGTTCCTTCTGACTGTCTGTCATACAACATTCAAATTCAGCAATAACTTCATCTTTGGCACTTTGTTGAATTGTTTGGTCGTTCAGTTTGCTCTTCAGTTGCTTGATTGCAGCATTGTTACTGTTTGTGCATTCATATGATTGCTCTAGCTCTTGCTGCAAAACCACTATCTGCGAGTCTTTCTCTTCCAAAGAACATCTACATTCGTTATTTTCGCATTCCTGGCTTGTCAATTTCATCAGCAAGTCTTCAAGTTCCTCTTCTTTGCGTTGTTTGTCATTGTTCAAGGCCTTGTAGTTGGTTTGTAGATCTCTGTTCAGACTCTCCTGCTCTTCGAGTGTATCTTGGAGGATTCTCTGACTCGACAACATGGAAGAAATCTGTACATCTCGATCGCTTAAATCTTTAGAAAGCTGAACAATTTTTATATCTAATTTAGACCTCTTTTCAGTTTCCAGATGTAACTCTTCTTGGAGGTTAGTTTCCCTTTCAGACAACACTCCTAGTTGGTCTTCAAGTTCATTTAAAGATGCTCTCGTCTTATTCAATTCATCTTCCAAGTCAAGTCTTGCAGAATTTGACTGATCCATAGTTTGACAACTTTCTTCGGTTAGTGAACGAACTTGCATTTTCAGCATGTTCACTTCCAAATCTCGTTCGGCAAGGGTCTGTTCAATTTTATCGAAACTCTTTGAAAGCACTACATTATCCTTGGACATTTTCTTGCTGACTGAATCGAATGATGCCCACTTCACTGAAAGATATTCCACTTCTTGTATGAAAAGTGATATCTGATTTTCATCATTTCTTATTTTCTCCAAGAGCTCTTCAACATAGGTTGTCTTCTGTCCAAGATTCTCTCTCATCTGGGCAATACTCTGCTCATAGTCCTCTTTCAAACAATCCTTCTCACAGTGAACAACCCCAAGCTGCTGCTCGACTTGTTCCACTCTATCGTGTGTCACTTGCAACTCTATTTCTTTCTTATGAAGTTGTTCCTGAACAGTATTTCGCTGATCTGTCACTATCTCAATACTTTCTGATAAAGCTGTCATTTTTTCCAACTGAACGGCCAAATCCTCTTCCTTTGCAACATGCTGTTGCACTTGTTGGGACAACTGGTAAGATTTCTCTTCAATATTTCTTTTCTCTTCCAAGACAAGTTCCAAACTCTGAACAAGTTGTTTGCTTTCATTACTGGATGTTTCAAGCTTTTGTGTAATTCCAAGTAAATCCTCCTGTAATATGGCAATCTCACGTGAACTGCATGAAAGCTGTTCTGTCATATCTGTGCATTGTTCTTCAAGTTTCAAAATAGTCTCATCTTTACCAATGACGATTGCTTTCAATTGGTCATTAGCAGAAGTGGTGATAGTCAATCTTTCATTAACAGTAGCAAGATCCTCAGCCAAAAAACTGCATTTTGTCTTCTCTTCTTCATAGATAGCAGTTGTAGAATTGGTAAGTTTATCAACATTCTCTTTCTCAATTTTCATCTCATAAAGTTTCTGCTGAGCCATCTTCAGCTCTGCAATACCAGCATCTCTACCCATACTTTCATTACTAATGTTGTCCTTCAATTCACAAACAGTGTATTCCAGCTGTTGTATATTCTGAGTAGATTCTTGATCCATAATCTCGTGGTTCCTCTGGAGCTCCACCAGGTTTGTCTGTCCCTGTGCAGCTTTGGTTGCCATTACTTCAAGCTCGCTGCTTAACTTGTCTCTGTTCTGAATGGTGTTACTCAATTCAGTTTCAAATAAATGAAGCTGTGATTCGGCTTCTTGCAGTCTGTCGTCTTTTATTTTCATTTCAGAAGTAAGTTGTTGAATTACAGAGGCGAGTTTCTTTTGTTCATTGTCATTTTCCTGTGTTGTTGATTCAGTCTTTTGCCTATATTCAATCGTTACGTTCTCAGATTGTTCAATCACGTCAATCAACTTAGCTTGGGATTGCTCAAGCTTAGCAGCGATGACAGTTTTCTCTTCTTCGTTGAAATCCAGTTTCTCAGTTAACTTCACAAGTTCATTTCCTAAAGATTCAAGTTCAATGTCTTTTCTCTTCAACATTTCATCAATACTGAGTTCCGACTCCTTGACTTTAGCAAGTTGACTTTCCAACTCAGCTTCCAGACTTGAGTTTTCACCTGCCTTTGCCTGCAGATCTTCTGTTAGCATGACCAGTCTCTCCTCAGCATTGGTGCATTGACTCCTCATCTCTTCCAATTGCAACAGGACACTCATCTTCTCGGCCTTCTCTTGCTGCAATTCTTTCAGTTGCACTTCACCTGCTTCTGCTTCTTTATTTAGAATGCAGTCCTGGTCATTGTTTTGTTTCAATAGTTCTTCCAACTTCAATTCCATGTCTTCAAGCAATATGCATTTTTCAGCATATAGTTCTCTAAGGTGGCCCAATTCAACAAGCTTCTCTGACAACACCTTATTTTCTTTATCCATTTTAGACTGCTCTTCTGAAAGACTTCCAACATTAAAAGAGAGAGATTCCAGGAGTGCTGTCTTCTCTTCTAATGTCAAACACAGGGTTTTATTTTCCATCAATATAGAATCAGTCTTAGTGTTTGCACAATCTAATTCAGTCTTCAAATGACCACATTTCTGATGCAATATTTTCGATTCCTCTGCAAGCTTTTCCAACTCCACGTCCTTTTGGTCACACATCACCTTAAGTTCCACTTCCTTCTGAGCTAGCATTTTTAAAGCAGTTGCAGATGAAACAGTTTTATTGATCAGTTCCTCACACTCACATGTGAGGATACTAATTTGATCATCTCTTTTCTGCAACTCAGCCTCCTTATTGCTATTGGCTTCCATTACATCCATCTTCAATTGGTCGGTCTCTGATGTAGACGAGTTCTTCAAGGTATCCAGCATCACATTCAGTTCACTAACTCTGGATTCGCCATGTTCCACAGCTTTCTCTAACTCTGTCAGCCTTGTTCCCCACTTGTCCTTTTCTTCCTTGAAATGCAAATCAACTTCTAATTTTTCTTCGTCCAATTTCGCTACTTCATTTTCAAGTCTGTCAGTGCAGGTCTTGACATGATCAATGAGTATTTCCTGTTCTTTAATTTTAGTTTCATAATTTGTAATTCTCTCGGCAGACACTCCCAGTTCATCACTCATCTTCTGGCATATTTGTCTTGAAAGTCCTAATTCCACATCCATCTGATCATTGCATTGTTGTGATTTGGTTTCACGATCATGTGCATCTACAAGGTCTCTTTTTGTATCATCTAGATGAGAGGATAGGTCACGAATAGACTGGTCCTGTACAGAGCTTGTTGCCTGAAGAGATTTGTTCATGGTCAACACATTCAAATACTTTCTATTCACATTCTGGAAAGCAGATATTTCACTGTCTTTGTCAACGGTTGCCTCAGATAACTCTTCCATAACAATATGCAACTGTAGCTCTTTTTCAAGGAGGGTGACAACATTGGCTTCAAACTGAGAAAATATCTCGGCATATTCAGTTTTGTCGACCTCATTCCGACGGTTCAGCCGCTCTTCTGTCAGCTGTTGCTCTTGGTGTGCATTTTGAAGCTTCTGATCACTTTCAATAATCGAGCTCTTTAGAACTTTTGTTTCAACTTGCAATGTATTATTTTCTGCCTTTGCCTCAGACAACAACATAGATAATTGTGCTAACTCCTCATCTTTTGTAAGTATGCGTGCCTCAAATACATCCACAGCAGACTTACTCTCCTCTTGGTGCAACTGCAGATCTTTGTGGAACACTGCTGAATCCTCTTCGTTTTGTTTAACTTGATCACAGAGTTTTAGCACCTCAGATTCAAGGTTTGCTGTCTTCTCCTGCATATTATGAAATGAGGCATTAACTGAACATATTTCCATCCTAGCAGAATTCAGCTGTTCCGCAAGGTCCCAGTTTTCTTTTTCCAATGTGTCTTTTAATTTTGCACTTGCTTCTGTCACGGCTATGCTTTCATTACAGTAAGCCTGTAACCTTGTTTCAAGATCCATAAATTCACTCTTCTTTTCTTCTAAATCTGATTTTACTGACAAGACTTCCTTATTCAGTAGATCAATGTCATGCAATGTATCGTCAAGCTGCTCCTGCCTTTGTTGTAATTCCTTTTGAAGACCATCCACAATCATTTCAGTATTCGATATTTTAGCAAGGAGGGCATTTTTCTCAGAAATCAAATCTTGTTCAATTCTTTCCAATTTTGCAACGTCATCAACTAACTCAGTTAACTTCTTTTCAACCTGATTTTTTTCGGCACATGTTACTTGCAGTTCTTCCAGCACATTAGTTCTGGAGCAACGAATCTCCTCAGATGAAGACTGGAGGATCTGGATGTCATTTAGCATGCGCTCCCTATCAGTCATTGCACTTTCCAGCTTCTCAGTCAGTGAATCAATACCATACTGCATCACGGATGCTGTGCTTTCTTTTTCTTTCTCGACATCCTCAATTTTGCTGGACATTTCAGCATGGACTCTTTGAAGATGTTCCTGGAGAATGCCCTTGTCCAGTTTAAGCCGCTCAATCTGTTCCTGCTGCCTTAAGTTGTCATCAGTCTTCATTGAAATTGTATGCTCATTTTCATCCAAATTCGACTTCAACTCCTGTATGTTATCTAAAAGGTTCTTAAGTCGCTCTTCTCTATCCAAAGCTATTTGTTTCAAACTTTCATAGTCATCTTTAAGTGTTTTCAAGACTTCACACAGGTTCTCACACTCTAGTTTCTTGACCGACAACAAATTATTCAGTTCCAAGAAACTTCCTTCAGCTTTATGCAGTCTGACTTCTAAGTCATTGATGTAAGTATCCTTCTGGGCTAGTTCCAACAGCGCTGATTTGGCCTTCACTCTCAGCTTTGCTGCAACACTGTCTGATGATGCCCTACAGTCCTGAAGTTCACCACAATGTTCTGTCAGCACCTGCAAAGAGGTATCCCTTTCAGATAATAACGTCTCCATCTCTTGGCTCTTCACTGTAACCATCTCGATTGTGACCGCCTTTCTGGAAATCTCCTCCAACATGTCCTGTATCTTTCCATCTTTCTGAGAATGAACATTTTCAAGATCCTTAATTTTAGCACAATATTCTTCTGAACTAGACTGCAATATACAATCTGTGTCGGCAATAGCTTTTTTCACCTCAGATATTTCAACATCCTTGTTACCCATGCTGATCTTCATCACAGATAATTCTTCCCTTAGACTTTCCTGTGATCTTGCAGACTCCTTCAGTTCCTGCTTGAGTGTGTAGACATCCTTTTCAAGTCCTAACTTGACTTCCTGAATATCAGATAATTCCTGTTCTAACGATTTGTTGACATCTTGCATAGACAAGAGAGAAGCATAGGAATTTTGCAGTTGTTCGTCCATCTTATTTACCTCAAGATTCTGCTCTTCATATTTTTCAAAAAGAGATTTACATTCCATTGTTTTCTGCTTCAACTCTTCGGATACTTCAGTCAACTGGACACGGATGCGTTCGAGCTTTTCACCAATTGCAGCAGCATTCTTCATGCTATCATCAAGATTCGAACATGCAGCTTTCAATTCATCTTCCAGAACAGTATTCATCATCGTTACTTCTTCTGAATGTTGCATAGCGGTTTGCAGTTGCATCTGTGTCTTGGCTAATTCTGTCCCTTTCTCCTGAGTCAGAGAATTTGTTTCTTCCAAAGTGTTGTACAATTCTTTGAACTTTGTTTCCAAATCCTGATGCTGTTCCGTTTTGGATAGCAGATTCTCTGTTGCCTTATCGAGAATATATTTGGTTTTGGTTGCATCCTCATTCAAATCATTGGTTACCAACTTTGAGGCTTCTATCTCTTCCTCTAGCCTGTCCTTAGTGCCTGTTACATCCTGTAACTCAATATCAGTGCTCGTCAAGTCATTCTTGGTTTTCTCCAACTGCTTCAAAGTTTGTGCATTTGTGGATTGCAGTTCCTCAAACTGCCCATTCACTTCTTTAAGGATTTCCTGTGTTTTCTTCAGCTCTTTCATATTATCTTCCAGTTGACTTGAAGTGTGTGCCTGGCTGATTTCAAGTCTGCCACACAGATCATTTTTCTTTTCCAGATCCATTTGAAGATCCTGCAAGACAATTTGGATGTAATCTACATTTCCAGATTTCAAAGTAAGCTCCTGTCTCGTCACCGTTAGGACCTTCAGGGACTGTTCATGTTGCTTCTTCAACTCTGCATGCTGCAGTAGGATCTTTTCCCTCTCTTCCTTTAGATCTTCTGATAGTTGTAAGGAAGAAGTAAGATTGCTTTGCATCATCTCCATATCTACCAAAACACTATCCAATTTGGTTTGAATTGTATGATTTTCCTCTTGCAAACGACTGACATGCATGGCTGAGGTATTCAGACTTTCACAGAGTTCATTTATGTGCATCTCCTTCTCATCCAATTTATCCTTCATCAGTTTCTGCGTTACATCTAGACTTTCAATGTTCGTCTTCAACTCCTGGGACTTTGCTACTTCTTCCGCCAACGTTTTCTCAAGAGCTAGAATTTTAACATTAGTTCTATCTAGTTCCTCAGTCTGGGCTATCCCGACAGAAAGAGCAGTTTTCAATTCCGATTCTAGATTTGATGATACCATTGTCTCTTTCTCTAACATATTTTGAAGTTGATCTAAAGAGTTTGATAAAGTACTGATCTTCACGCTAGTCTCTTCAGTGTGCCTGTCTGAAGCTATCGTTAAGGTCTCATGTTGATTCTTCACAGTATTCAGTTGTGCTTCGTTATCTGATATAATTTGAACCTTCATATTCAATGACTGCTGAAGCTCCTCCAACGAGTTGACTAAGCCTTCTATTTGTATTCCCTTTTCTTCTAAGGCACATGAATAGCGTCTGCATGCATCATGCTCAAGGGTCAACTCTTCTACCAATTTCTCACTGTCCGATAGTAATTTACAGTTCTTGTTCTTGAGTTCAGATACTTCTTCTGTTGCATTTACCAATTGACTGGAAACACTGATTAAACTTCTGTCAGTCTCTTCAAATGTGCTCTGCAATTCTTGATGTTCCAACTCCAGTTGCTTCTTCTCAGCATCAAGCTTACTGTTACTGTCCTTACGTTCTACAATTTCCTGTTGTACATTAACCAGTTGGATAGAGACATTGTTCAAACTTCCATCAGTATCTTCAAATGTTCTCTGCAATTCACTATATTCTGACTGCAGCTGCTTCATCTCAGCATCAAGTTTAATATTGATGTCCTTGAAATCCGAAAGTTCCACTTGAGCATTTGCCATCTGACTGGAGACACTGTTCAAACTTCCATGGCTGTCTTCAAGCTTTTGCTGCAATAGCTGATAGTCAAACTGCATTTGTTCCTTATCAGTATCCAGTGTACTGTTGTTGTATTCGAGTTCAGAAATGTCTTTCATGGCTTGTGACAATTGACAAGAGAGAGAGTTCAATCTGGTCTCAGTTCCTGCAAGAGTTCTGTCAAGATTGTCATTTTGTAATGACAGTTCTTCATTTCGAGTCCTTTGCAGTTGCAATTTGGCCTCCAGCTCCTGCACATCAGATGTCAGTTGTTTGTTAGCATGAGTCAGAGAAGAAAGACCTCCATCCTTCTCCTCCAGTGACTTCTGAAGATCTTCCAAATGTCCTTCGATCACGTTGACTGTAGCCGTTCGGTCTTCAAGCAATGTGTTCAATTGATTCACAGTATCATTGAGTTGTAAAAGTTCAGTAGACATTTCTTTAGCGTCTTTCTTCAATTTGGAATTATCAGATGAAGCAACTTGAAGTTTTCCTTCAAAATCGGACAGATGAACACCAACAGTCTCAACTTCACTGACTTTGGTCCTGAGCTGGTCAGACAAGGAATCAAGAGAACGGTCTTTCTCAGAAACGCACGACTCAAGTTCAGCAATCCTGCTTTGGGTTGTTTCTAATTCTGTGTCTTTTGTGGAGGACAGCTGATTCATGTGTGTGACATTACTGGTAGCCGTTTCTAGAGAATGTTCCAATTCCTGATTTTCTTTTGACAGCAACCCACATTCATTATGTAGTGTATTCAAAGCTGTCTGGACATCAGACATGGTAGTTTCACTAGCATTCAACTGAATCTTCAATTCTTCATTTTCTTTCCTCAGGAACTCAGTTTCAACCTGCATCTTAGTCCTCATTTCCAAGGATAACTGTTCAGCATTTTCACTTTCATTCAGAAAATATTGCTTCTCTTTTCTTAATTCCTCTACAGCTTTCTCTAAATCAGATATCCGCTTTACCCTATTGTCATTGTCGAATTCAAGTTTCCTCAATTCTTCTTCGAGTCCTGCAATTACTTCTTCGAAACCTTTTATCTGTTCCACATTTTCACCAATGAGTGTCATCTTTCTTTTCAAATCTTCCTCCAATTGCATAAATGAATTGGATTTCTCGGTCAGCTCAGCCTGTGTCACCTGCAAGACCTGTTGAATTTCAGAACATTCATTAGTCTTCTCTTCTAGGCCTTGCACAGTACTGGACAAGCTGACTTTGGTGTGTTCAAGCTGTTTATTAACATCCCGCATCATATCCTTGAGACCAGCTAGTTCCGCACTCACAGAATCCAGGTCTAGGTGCCTGGACCTCACCTCCTCTTGTAATATTACAATTTGTCCTTCTAGTTCAATGCACCCTTGCTTCGTGCTCTCACACTCACCCTGACATTTCAACAATTCACCACGGACCTCCGCTATCACACTTTCAAAACTCACAGACTTAGCTTCCATATCAGTGGAAAGACTTTCAATTAGCATCTCCTTCTCTTGCAACACTCCTGAAAGTCTGTCGTTACCAGCTGAAAGAGAGTTCACACTATTCGTATATTCCTGAGTTTTCTGTGCAAGGGAAGAAATCTGTGCATGCAAACTTTCATTTTCATTAACAATAGTTTCACGACTAGTCTTCAATCTGGTTAAGTCGGCTTCCAAACAAGCATGCTTGTGAGACACATCATTGAGAATGCCATGAATTCTGTCTAACTCATCCTGCTTCTCATGCAGAGCATCTTCTAGCTGCGAGACTTGGGATTTCATGCAATCATTCTCAGCAGTCAAACATTCACACTTGGTCAATGCATTGGCATTCTGGCTGCAGACCTTGTCCAGTTCCCTTTCCAAATCAACATTACTGGCATGCAAAGAGTCACGAGAATTTCTAGATTCAGACAACTGGGAGTTCATGCTAGATAGTTCAGTCTCTTGCTTTTCAAGCTTAGCATTCAGTTCATGCAACTTTCCTGTAAGAGTCTGAACCTGGGAATGAGAGTCGACAGAGAGATTATCAAGCAGTTCTTTGGTTTGTTCTAACGACATGCTTAGTGAACCGATTTCGGAAAGCTTATTTTCAAGAATAAGTTCCATTTCACTCACCATCAATAAGGCACTGGATTTCTCAGAGATTGTTTCTTGCCAACTTAGCTGAGTTGTTTCAAGAGATTTGGTCAAAGAATCACATTGTTCTTTCAGCTCTGTTATCTTCAATATTTTAGCATCCAAATCAGCAGTCAAAGCACTATTTTCTAGAACACTGTCATCAACCATAGTCTGCAACTGGACGGTTTTCATCAATAGCTCTTCCTTTTCCTGTGAAACCTTGTCCAATTCAACATTCACGGAATGCAACTGATCAGTGACACACTGTAATTTATGAGTGGTATCCGCACAAACGTTGGTAACATTCACAAATTCTTCTTTCAAGTTATAAGCTTCTGATTGAGCATTTTCGAGATGCTTCACCTTATCATCTAGCATTAGTTTCACCTCATCTATGCTCTTATTACAATCCACAACCTTCACCTCATAACTCACTACATTGCATTTCAGACTCTCAACATTTGCCTTCGAGTCGAGAAGCATTTGCTCACGTTCTTGCAAAGTCAAAGACAGTGATTCCTTATCCTGTAATACAAGCTGGTTATTGTGTTTTAATGTCCTCACCTGCTGCTCAAGGTCTTCCACCGTCCGCTCAAACTGAAGGACCGTGTTTGAGATGTCTTCCTTCTCTTCCTTCAGCTTCTGAACTGCTGTCTCAAGTCCAGAACATTTATGATTCTGCTCCTGGACTTCAGCTAACATCAGTTGTATCTGACTGTCTTTATCACTGCAGATACGGAACTGTTCCTCTAAGTCTGTCTCCAGGTTCTGAATCCTCTCGGACTCAGCTTGTGCATGAGTATTCAGCTCTTCCAGGTTATTTACAAGAGATTGAATCTTCATGTCCCTCTCCTCTAGAGCTTGCTGAGTCCCTAAGGAAGTGTCACTCATAGACTGGGAAATTGAATTGATTTTGTTGGTTTTCTTTGTCAACTCTGCTTTCAATTTGTCAACCTCTTGAAAAACATCACTCTTTTCAGAAAACGAAACATCCAAGTCAGATTTTAACTTTTCCGCATCAGTACACGATTTTTCCAAATCTGATTTCAAGGAAGCACACTCTTGACTAAGGGAAGACATTTCTTTTTCATAATCACTTATCACAGTTTTTAATCTTGTAATTTGCGAGTTGGTATCTGACAGATCTGACTCAAGACCATTAGAGTTAGTTTGCAGAAGCTGCAGTTGCGTGGAACATTCTTCGACAGTCTTAGTCTTTTCACTGCACACATTGGTCAGCTCTTCTATTCTAGCATTGCATTGTCCAACCTCTGACTTTGTTTCATCAAGTGTCCTTTTCATGAATTCATGATCTCCCAGAAGCTGTTCCCACTCTCCCTTTGTTAGGTCATGCGATTCTTTTTCCTTCTCAAGTTGCTCACGACAAGATTTCTCCCTCTCAGTCATATCTTGCATCTGCTTTTGTAGCGTGACCATCTGAAATCCCTTTTCTTCAGCTTCATCTTGAAATGCTACAGCTTTAGAAACTTCAGATTTAACGTTTGCATTTAGCATTGAAATTTCATCCTCTAAAGCTATTGATGACCGTTGCAAATTCACAATTTCAATATCCTTATCTTCAAGATATTTCTCAAGGTCAATTTTCTCTTTTTTAAGTTTCAAAATATCTTCTTCAAAAAGATCTGCCTGCTTTTGGCGGCTTGACAGTTCCACCTCTATTTCCGACATTTGAGACAGCAATGTCTGGGCCTTCATTTCAAACTCTTTCCCCTTTTCAGTCTGCCCTTCCTTGAGAACTTCCAACTCTCTGGACATTTGTTTCACCTGGAGTTCAAGGATTGAAGCTGCATCAGCCTTTTCTGCAGATGACGATTTTAAACTCTTCTCATTCTCTGCTTTGTCCTCCAATGCATGAGTCAGTTGTAAAACACAATTCTCTCTTTCAGCTAGCTCAGATGTCAGTTTCTGGAGGTCTACCTCACCGGTTTCTCTAGTTGACTGCAAGGACTCTTGTGAGGTCTGCAGTTGGTTCTGAAGGTTGTTGGCATCTTCTTTGGCACTGGACAGTTCTGCAGTGAGTTTGTTTTTGTAGCCCTCAAGGTCTTCAAGGCTCTGAACGGTCTCGGACAGTTTCTCATCTATAGCAGCCTGAAACAAAATATATCACTATTGACCCGAAATTTACGCAACATAGCAAAATATAAGTTATATTTAATCAAAGATTTTCCATTAATAAAAATACTTTAAGATACTTTCAGCAACTAGGAGGTCATAAATGTTTTGACATACTAATATGTTGTACGGGCTGTTCCAATAAAAAAAAAAAAATCCATAGCGCTCATATCATGGCTTGTCATTTAATATAAAATACAACATTCAGACACAGAAAACTGACCCTCAGATGACCATCATCTACTTTACCCACATTTAATGTTGAGCATCATGTATGGGAATAACAAGTACCATGTTTTAAACATCTAATGCAACCAGGGATCACGCTGATTGTCTGAACTCTCTGGTCTGACAAGCCACCCCCTATCTACCACTAAGATTCATTAGAAGAGCACTTAATCTGATCCTTGGACCCAATGGCTATTTTATTCTGTTCCCCTGTCAAAGCATGCTGTACCCATGACTCATCACTGGCTTACAACTCGTGTAAAAACTAAGTTGACATGTCTAGGAGCTAAAGATAGTACCATAATAATATAATAATACACAAAAAGTAACAACATTTTAAAACATCATTCAGTTATGTTATGCATCCATTCTCATATTTAAAATTTGAGAATATTTTTATTGGTTAAGATTTTACAGCTTTTAAAATGGGTATAATGGTTTCATTAGCTGGCACTATTCTAGTTATAGCCAGAGGACCAACATTCAGAAACAGAGGACCAACATTCAGAGACAGAGGACCGACATTCAGAGACAGAGGACCGACATTCAGAGACAGAGGACC
>JAULBO010122203.1:0-10275 GCA_032355325.1 Clypeosectus delectus | reverse complement strand
ACTAATTTTATGAATATTTTTTCTGTTGAATATACTGTCATTGTAATGAGTTAATTCACTGTCTTTATTTTATTAATTTTCATGCATTTTTCTCACTTATTTTCGTGGGACACAAGATTTCCCTTTTCTGTGGAATGACCCATAATACTAATTATTACTAGTATGTCAAATCCTTATATATGTCTCTGGAAATAGTATTTATTTCTAAACAAATCGTGGCTAAACTAAAGTAAAGGCTACTGGTGCATCGCTTTGAGCATGCGTAGACCAGGCTCCACGTTGGAACTTTTCACATCACGAAAAACTCGCAAGATTCTGAACCACGTGATCTCAGCGAGATTAAAACGTCGGTACAACGTTTTGCCTCGGGCAAGAAATAGGGGTCAGACCGTGACCTGTTTAACACCTGAAACGTAAAGTTGATTACTATTAATTTACACAGTGGTTGACGATAAAGCTATTCAAAAAGTTTTAATTTTCCACACAGTTCTTACAAAAACTATGTATTCCATTAACAGTGATATTGCAAAATTGAAGCTTTCCCGATGGCCGACTGTCACTTTTAGATTAGGTGATTCCCCTACTGTTACTAAATATAGTAACAAAACCCGATGACTTGGGCAAAATCTCAACCACGCTTACCTCCCTTCGCTCTGGCACGCGAGCCAGCACAGACATGCCCAAACTTGCCCACCGATACAAAGCCCATTCAGTAACACTGCCTCTCACTTCGGGTGCTGAATTTCTCTGTGGAGGAAGGAATTATATACGTCTGTCCCGTGACATTTCTTGTAAACATTAAACAGGTAATTTCCGAATGTCATGTGTTATTAAACTGCATTATGTGTATGTGCATTCGACCTAACTTTTATTTGTCGCTTGACAGATGCCCGTTCATTCACTATGTGATTACTATAATAGTACATGGACATTTAAACGTCCAACGTGCGTTATATTACTTATATATTAAAGCCGTTGAATGCTTTGGTGTGTACTTATTGCCGTAAATGGTTAGTGTATTAAGTTTGCAATAGTACCATATATATATATAGCTATATACTAGTATACACATACAGCAAATTGCATCATTGCACATTTAAAGGGATTTAAGTAGGCCTATTATAGATCTATTGCTAGAGCCACGTGTTTCATGTAAGGAAATTGGCGTATTAATAATAGGCATATAGGATCATTAATAATAGTAAATTATGTTTGTAATTCAGTTGGTATCTTCGCCTGTATATATACTATATAGGAATCATACGTTGTCGTTGTGAAAACATTTGAACATCTATACGGATAGGTTCACTTTTTAGTCGCCATGAATGAATGAAACGAATTTCACGAACAACCATTACTATTACGGATGCCAATATATAACATTAATGGTAAAGGTACTGGAATGTTTGCGCAACCGAAAACTACTAGTATATTGTATATGCTTATATCTCGTATAGATAACATTGTCATGAATTACTTGTATTTACAGAAATAATAGCATTTATTCTGCTGTACAAATGTGCATGCCCTAACATACGTTGTTGTTCGGTATCATGTATATTATAAAGATTATTACCCGACTGTCTTTAGATATCGTCAATATCCTGCATTTGGGATAAGCATATTGTATTATGCTCGCCACACTCGCATAATACATATAGTGCTTATCCCCAAACCAGGATTATATGGACTATATTATCTAAAGACAGAAGGGTAATAATCACTTTATCATGATTCATGCAATGTCAATCATCAACCTACTACGATGGAATTAAGTTGTATCGGAACAAACTTGCAGCGGAATGTCTGCGGAAGATTGAATTAAATTGGGCATAGCTGTCAGTCAAATGTGATTTATCCACGGACGATGCGAGTGTACCCGAGCAAGCCACGCCCAACGGATAAACTCTAACGGATATCGAAACTATCTGTAGGCTTTATTATGCCGAGATCTTGACTCATTGCATGATAAAAAGGCTATCTTACTTCCGTACATAATACATGCAACTTCGTATAGTTGTGCGTAAATTCATCATCTACCCTCATCCGAAAAATATTCCAATTTTCGTGGAATTTCTTTTCAAAATATTAAATACTCTTGAAGGTGATTCTGCTCTTTAACAGCATCATGCAACAAGGACTTCTAATTGGTTCCTTAATGGACATGGACATGGACATAGACAGCCTGGTGTCCGCAGACTCAGGCTTGACCACACATCCCGTGATGCAGACCATCGATGACCAGCTGGCCAGGGCGACGCTACAGGTGTTGGAGACTGGACGATTGACGCCATTGATAAAAGAGGAGCTGAAGTGCAAGATACAGGCCCGAAGACATAGCCAGGGTCAAGGAGAGTATACGGTGGAATTCAAAGTGCCGGTAACCTATACGGTGAGTATTTTCACCATTCATCTCGGTTTTTTAAAACAATTAAAAACATATTGTTATTATTATTATTAGTAGTAGTAGTAGTAGTAGTTGTAGTAGTAGTAGTAGTAGTATTAATATTAGTGGTAGTGGTAGTGGTAATGGTAGTAGTAGTGGTAGTAATAATATTAATAGTACTAGTAGTGGTAGTGGTGGTAGTAGTAATATTAATAGTACAGTGTACTCTGTCTAAACCGGCACACGTTTTAGTAGTGGTTGTGGTGGTGGTAGTAGTAGTAGTAGTAGTGGTAGTGGCAGTAGTGGTAGTAGTAATATTATTACTAATAGTACATGTAGTAGTAGTAGTAGTAGTAGTCAAATTAATATTGTTATTATTATTATTATAAGCACAAGCCTTTTTTAGTCAATACATACAGCACATTTCTTACATCATGATCAATGCACCATTGCCGTGGTAAAATGCTCCAATTGGACATTCTGCTCGTTTCTTTTTTTGTATTCGATTAATGTTAAATAAATACTAGAATACATGTACTAGTATAATAAGGGTCTACCTGGTATAATATTAATTACTGCAACATTTTAATAGTACTGGGAGTTGTTTGTTAGTTGTGTGTGAGTTGTGTGTGAGTTGTTTGTTAGTTGTGTGTGAGTTGTGTGTGAGACTGATGCATGGCCATAGCATCATTGCATCAGTTCACAGTTGAACTTCAACGTGTTTGGAATATTGTAGAGTCACTCGAGAGTATTGCAGTTTACTCACAACACTGTGCATATACACGGGACATTATTATAAAATAAGATTATCAACTCGCAATTGCCCACATCATGAGGGGATGTAGGACGGGATTGATATGCTGTATCATATTAGATTCAAAACACAAAACTCGCCAGAGGCTCGCATAATACAATGCTTATCCTAAATCATGAAATGCAGGATATTGACGATATCTAATTAGACAGAAGGGTAATACTCTCTATAATTCTATTTTCTATAGCGTAATATTAATACTAAGGTGGATACCTCTAATCATTGAACACGGTCAAAAGAATAATTCTACGTACATATAGAGAATGATGTTCCAAAGAAAAGATAATTAGAGCTACGTTCCGTTTATTCATTATAACATAATATGAAAAATATTGATAACCAGTTTGATATGCGTAAAATTTAGCTGCATGGTGACACAATATACTTGTGTAGACACATCAATTGTAATTACTTTCTGGCAAAAATGCGTTTGACCATGGCACAGGATGTAAACTTATGATTATACCCTTATGCCTATAGTATACATGTAATCGATCCTCTGCAACTGTGAGGCGATACACGGGTTCTTGACGGAATTTAATAATAAACAATCAAATTGGAACCAATTCAATTTCAGCTAACAAATGAAGAAAAGAAGAAGGTAAAAGTGAGAAAGGATAGAAACCGCATTGCCGCGCAGAAGTTCCGGCGAAAGCGGAAGGATGAAACGCTCACCATAGAGTCGGTAGGTTCCACAATTCATCTACCTACTGTACATACTATTTTAAATATATTCTATATATTCTGCATGTTCACTGTTCAGTTATACAGCGGTTAAAATTTACGTTTTGGAGCACTATTCCTGGTAATACTATATACTACTACTATTAATACTAATAAAATAGTTTATTATTGTGGCTTATGCATTTACATATAATATACAAAGTATTGAAATAATTAAAATCAGAACCGGGCCAAATTTAGCCTAAAATACACCATTTTAAAGGCATACTATTACAGATTAAGTTGTCGTTTTGGAGCGAATTGTAGTTTACAATGCAAAGTACATGCACATTATCATAGCATACATAATTATAGTCACATGTGACTGTGTACCTCAAAATATCGTTTCACAGCTGTACAATAGGTAAGGTTCCATTGCAGTTAATTTCCGATAAAGCCCGAATAATCGTTGTAATTATACGTATAACATATCACTTTTCTATAGTCTAATGTTCTAAGGGAGATAACTCCAATCATTGAACCTGGACAGAATAACGTTTCTAGGGTACTTCTAGTTATTAAGATTTTGCATTAATATTCTGTCAGGTAGGGCCCTACGCAGTCTCATTAAAATCAGATCCGAAACTAACGCTCAAACAGATTATATATATATATATATATATATATATTTAACACTCGCTGCATGCGGGGCTGTAGGACAGATACAATTCCATTGCAGTTTACATTTCCGGTAACACCCGAATAATCAGTTGGTAATGTACTGTAATATCTTAATTTTTCATAGAGTAATATATAGTCTAAGGTGGAGAACTCTAATCATTGAACACATCTAAATAATAGTACTTTGCACATTTAGAGATATTCCAACCAATCGCGTTCTGTACCCATACATTCTGAATCAGATGGTCCGCTTTGACACACGTATAAGTATAAGTATACGCGAACATGTTCCAGGAAATCCAGACTCTATCGGACGCCAACAAGAAACTACAAAAGGAATTCGACATGCTGTCAGTTGAAAAAGAACAGCTGCTATTTGCCCTAAGTCAAATCAAGTCTCCGCCAATGACGGAGGAAGTACCACAGCAGTCACCGAGTTGAGGACAGACTTTCTGATCCATTCATAGTTCCATTCCATGATGATGGCCTGTTATCTTGAACAATGCACCAGTACCTCAAGTCACAACTCTGTGGCAAATGCGGCATGGAGAAGTATTGGGAACCGGTCAGTTCTTCATTACTAGAGAAACATTATTATCATTATATATTTGTCAGATTATTAGTGATTATTACTCTATTCTGGGCATGTAGGTATTGCTTACTATAATTTGTCTTATTATGTTGTTTAATGGGTTTATTTTAATATGTTTTTACTTTGTATTAAAATGTTGTTTTTCATTTTAGTTAAGCATTGTAATCATGTATACCCATATGTTTACTTACAATATTTGAGATTTTAGGTTTTTGGTTCCCTGTTTACCAACCGGAAGTAGACGTCTCTAGAGTAAGTTCAGACGAGAATTGTATAGTTACATGCAACTGCCTGTCAACTGTGTTGTATTTAATTAGAGCATTGTACAGGGTCGTATTCATCAGTGTGGTTATACTTTGCATCCCACATCCTACTGACATTTTCGTCACAATGCAATTTAGCATCTGCTCATTTAATAGTGAACAACTTTGGTAGAGTGATGCCTACAGATTTATTGACTAGTCACACAACCGAGTGTATACAAGAGGCGTTCTGTGTACACATGATATTCCAAACTATCTCTCTCCCTCTCTCTTTCTCTCCCTATCTCTTTCTCTCCCTATCTCTTTCTCTGCCTCTTACTTTATCTGTGTGTGTGTGTCTCTGTCTCTCTCTCTCTCTCTCTCTCTCTCTCTCTTTCTCTCGTGTCCCTTTCCTCCCTCTCTCTTACTTTCTCCCTCTCTCTTACTATCTCTTACTTTCTCTCCTTTCTCTCTATCTTTCATTCTTTCTTTCTCTTAGTTTATCTTTCCTCCCTCTCTCTCCCCTCTTATTTACTCTCTCTCCCCTTCTCTCTCTCTTCCCTTACTTTCTCTCCTACACTATATTATCCTCCCTCTCCCTCCTCCCTCTCTTACTTTTCCCTCGCTTACTTCTCTCTCTCTCTCTCTCTCTCTCTCGCTCTCTTACTTTTTCTCTATCTCCCTCTCTCTCTCTCTCTCTCTCTCTCTCTCTCTCTCTCTCTCTCTCGCTCTCACCCACAATTTCCATTGAGCTGAATACCAAAAGATAGTTTTTAATTATAACGTCAAATTCCGATAATTTTGTTTACCACGGCGCGATTCGTAGCAATCGTCCCATCAGGAACGCAGATCTTCCATACAAGCCCAATTCCGAATTCGGCGATGTGTCAAACTTTTAAAATAGTGCAATGTGTTTGTATTCTGTTCGCCTTCGGCGTGAGTGTATATAATGTTGACTTTTAATAACGCACAGGCGTTTTTGTTGTTGTTGTTGCTAAGAATGCCATTGTTTAAAGTCACTGCCGGTGATTAATGTCTCGCATTAATGCAAATAGTATTACTCGTATTAGAAAGAATTACATACTACTATTCACAATGTATACACGTGATGCTTGTTACAGCATTGTTCATTATATATACTACCATTTTGTTTCTCTCTCATAATAATGTGATTCAGTTTCCCCCAATAGGGAGTGTAAGTCTCGTTTGGAAACCATTTCCGTGTACATACTTCCGGTATATCGAAACTATAGCATTAGATACCATAATTGCTTATCAAAGTTACTGGTATGTTTAATGAACATCGATACTTGGAAATGGAATTGTAGCTTTGAAAACAAACCTCCAATGAACAAAGACAATACTTGTAGACAATTGAAGCGTGATTTCTAATGATGCTTGCAGTGGTTGCCATGAAAAGCGTTTATATCATGACGTGTTTATGTGAATGCGTGACTACTAGTATACTAGTATCCAGTCTACTTACACTCTCTATTGCTTCCTTGTATATTATGTATAAAGTAGACGGCTATTGGTTATAACCTATGCCTGTACAGGGCTGTATGCCCGAGTATATATTCTAGTACTATGTATCATTTGAACTTCATAACATTAACTCAGACATTCGAAGTTTACAAGATAGTATTAGAATCGATGATAACTGTCTACGTACGTTTGTTTGCTATTGAAAAATATTCCTTTGAGTATGGTGCCATAATGAAAATATGTATTTGTTTATACTGTTATGTACTCGTTCCTCGATTTCTTAGTTCCATAATATACTAGTAACCTACGTGTATGTGTTATCATTGGATGCATGTATGGCATGGTTGGTAGTTTTCTTTCATTGGTTGTTTGATGCAGATCTAATATGTTTATGTCACGCTGACCTTGTTTTGATGCCAGAATGGCACATTATATACCTTTACGTTTTTTTATGCAGATCATTATTTTTGTTTTACTCTGAATACGAATGGCATGCATGTACTTTTATACACGAAAAACTGGAAAAATAAAAATAAAGTAATAAAACAAAAATCCGTGTCTGTGTATTGTTGTGTCAATATGACCCAAGAAATAGCACGTGAAGGTTTATTGAAGGAGCATATACTATGAAGTGTCTACATTGTAGTATTAATATAAGTTTGCGAGGCGAGAATTACCTATAGATATGACTAATTTAATATACTAGCATACAGTATATTGTATTATTATTATTATTATTATTATTATTAAAAACATCTATTATAAATATAGAGTCTATAGACTATGTATATTTATATTATTATAATTATATTTAATACTAACACTATTCTATCACCGAACCGAGGCTGTACGTATAGTCGACGTATAATATTGCATCAGTTAAAGACAGTTTGTCGCTGACAATCGATCTGAAATCCATTATTAGAAACATTGTTTTGGGAATGTTGATATTCCTTAGAATATTGAAATATTTACATTCCATCTATCTTAAATAATATTTTAAAAGAAAATATCGATATTTCATTCCTTTAATTTGAATCGGGTGAACTCGGGTATTTCCGATATTTTCCGTATCTATACGCCTACTCTTGTCATTGGCTCCGAGCCCATGTGAACATCGTTCGGAACTTGACAAGTTTCGACTCGTCTGTCCGCTGACGTCACTTGTTGTATATAAGACAGTGTCCCGCGAATAAATTGTGTTCATTCAGCATTGCGCGCTGAGGTAGACAGGCAATCATTCATCGCGAGAGGTGGTAACTACAACACGTTCGCTGGTAAGTGCTGAGTCGGACGTTAACTGGTGGTGCAATATCCTGGATCGATTGAAATGGAGTGCTGACGAATGCTGTGTGCTCTCATGCCGTTTATCATTGGGAATAATCATTATATAAATAATAAAGTATGATTTGAAAAGACAATAAATGGAATTGAGAAAATATATACGTACGTACGTAGGCCTATCTATTAATTTCTTTGGAAATTGTGTCCCGTTTAGAAGTAAAGTATAATGTTTATACATTATTTATATTACTACTACATTATATAGTACTAGTATATAGTACTAGTATTATAGGCCACACTAACTGTTGTGGACTAACTATAGTTGTAGCCTATTATAGTATATGCACATAATGTGTTGTATACATGCATGGCTGCAGCCTACACATAAATACACAAAATGTACAATAATAACAAATTAACAATATAATGCACGTATATACTATACATATTGTAGAGGGTGTAAAAACTATTATATTGAATATACGTGTTAGGCAGAAAATTATAGTCTATATGGCACTAGAGTACTGAACAACAATAGAATATGTATCAAAGTACTATAGTAATGTACTACTAGGTAGATCTATCAGCTTAATTGGTTATCCTCGAAAAGTCGTTTGTATTCATCTGGGTCTTTACACAGGTGGACGTGACTAACTTACAATTGCGATTGCTACCTTTAAAGGGCTTTAATTTATACAGGGTATAGGCAAAGTCAAAGGTACTATATACTATAGTAGCCTATAATGTATTATAATATTGAACAACTTTATGCCCATGTGTGGTGAATATCTGTTAAGACACCTATTATGGTCGTGAATCCATGACCAGCGCTAGGACTGCGCAATGGGAAAGCATTGATCAAATATCTATAAATAGCTTACTGTATATACTGGTATGACACAACCACGTGAAATCCACGTGACCCCAGATACATGGCTGAGAACGTCAACGCCGTGGACGTATATGTATGCCTATGGAGTTCACTATTACCAGTACTGAATACTCTAGAGCATTTGCGCAATTTGTATTGTCCATTATACTAACAATTGGAGCCAACTCCCTGTATGTGCGTGTATAAATATATGCGCGCGTCTACTATATATATAGTGACAGAGCGACACCGATTTATTGCAGATTATGACAAATTCTAAGATAGTGTACGGCGTCGCCGACTCTGTGAACGAGACCCTGTATAACAACCTACCCGTAATGGCAGTGTCCCCGATGCTACCCTCGAACCCAGATGTCGACGAGACGATGTTTGCGGCTGCCATGGCGGCTCTGGAGTCGGGCACCCTCACCCCGCTGATTAAGGAGGAGCTCAAATGTTCCATCCTCACCCGTCGTTTGGTGGAAGGGAAGGAGGAAATCGTAGTGGATTTTACCGTACCGGAGAAACAAAAGGTAAGCTATGTCACTATGCATTTTAAAGTCTCTCTCTCTCTCTCTTATTAATTATTATTTGTTCTTCAACGAACACAATTTGTTTAGGTCATGCCACACAATACGCATAACCAAAATTTAATAGTACTAATTTAATATGTGTTGGCCCATTAAATAAAGTAATTCCCCACCTATTCGCAGATTCACATAGTTTGCGCATAGCTTTTTCTGTTCATACATTAGTTCAAGTATATAGTATAGGGCCTATTGATAACTGGGATGGGGGTGTTAATAAACTATCAACGGACAACACAAAACTGGCCATTATTTCATAAACACATTCATAATATGAAGGGCTATGTGCTAAACCCACCTATGTCAGACTTAGGTTGTTATGGAATATTTTATATATCAGCAGACAGCACGATTCATTCTGCATCCATCGGTATACAATAATTCCTTCGTGAGATATGGCTATTTAAAAATGACTCGGTTTTGGGTACCAAAATAACCTAAGTCAGACAGCGTGTTTTGGCTCTCCTCAATAATGCACTACCATTATTATATAGTATATCATCCTCGCACTCCAAGGGTACTTTATTCCGTTATACTTCATGTGTAGTGTAACGGAATAAAGTACCCCAGGGGTGCGAGGATGGCACTATAATATATATATATGCACCACATTGAATAATTGTTTCCTTTGTTGTTGTTGCGTGCAGTTAACACATGAAGAGGAAGAACG
>JAULBO010122192.1:0-10276 GCA_032355325.1 Clypeosectus delectus | reverse complement strand
TATCTGGGTAGTACGATGTACCACGGCCGTACGTGACACCATTACCGGTAATAAACGTATCTACAACCACAACGTCTCTGCCTCAACTTTCGGACCCTCAGCGACAGAACCATCCATTTATACAGGATATATATCTACCAACAATAATGCCGACGCGCATTCATTATACTGACGCGTTAACACCAATGCAGACCAGGAGTGCATTCATCTATCTGTTACAATAATACAGATCAGACCAACAGAATTTATTTCTTCTCTGTTATAAATGACAGAAGAGTATTACTGTTATAAATCTATCAAACTCCATACCAACGTATGCGCGAATGCATGCCATATTTTTCAGTTACGACGATTGCACGGCCGGCCGATTTGACTCACCCCAGTAATAATAGTACTCTCCCTATGCCTTCAATCCATTATTGAAGGCATAGAGTATCTCGGCCTAGTATACAGTATAGTATGGCGTTTATACAAGGAGTATCTGGGTGTTGGATACATACAGAAACAAACCCAGATTAATTTTCAGATAGTTTAAACAATCTTTCGCAATCGCAATCAATAGATTTTGCATTAATCTTCTCCTGTATGTAGACAACCGGAAATGTTATTTACAACATTACTTATGATAAATCTAGCAGTAAGAGGGGTCAATGTTGCTAGGCGACACTGATTATACTCACCAGTTAGCCTCCATAATCATATTCCGGCATATCACAGACCCCAGAAGCAAGTCTGTAGCCTCGAAACAGCCGAATAGGTCTGTCTTTAACATCAGAGGGAAGCGCACTTCCTTCATGATGCGCACAAGGAATTCCTGTCTTCCCGTGTGGTACGACATCCACTTAAGGCCCGCCCAAAATACATCCATTTCCGAAGTGATTTGCAAATAGTCATCGCCTAGCAACTCGCACAGTAGGTTCACGGGCAGCTGCTGTAGTTTTTGATCGTCGGAGAGGTACAGGAAGTTGTTTCTTGCGAGGATGTACGAGTCTTGGGATATCCCAGACCGGACGTTAGAGTAGTTACAGTTCAGTGATGATTCCCGGGGGTATGCGCAGACGTATTCAGATGCAAATTCACGGGCGCATCCACGGATTCTTTCAGGCGGCCTCGACTGCACGAAATTTGCACAGATCTTAATTAACTGAGGCACGTTGAATTTATTGGCCAGGAACAGGATATCATTTATGTTTCCCGTTGTGACCTCGATCATCCCCGAGTAGATGTACTTAACGAATCCGTGGAACTCGAACGCGGTTATATCTCCAATCTTCATCCTGTAAGGTAGCGGTAAGTTCCTGTTTTGCGCCAAGAAGATGTCCGCGAAGAACTTGCTGTGGCACGCGAGGACGATTCTATGGGCGCCAAACGTTACCCCTTCCACTTCAATGATGGTGTCCACCAGCTTGTCCTTGACGCGGAGAGCGCGAATGTACTGACCTATCTTTGCGTAGTGATATATTCTGTCCAACGGCAGGGTTCTCAGGGTATCGAGCAGATTTCTCATGATCTCGTTATCTCTGCTGTTGTCGATGCCCTGCAGCGAGATCAGCAGCTCGACGAGATCTTCGTTAGGTCTCAATGACCTCAGAGTCATGTTTTCGTCCAGGATGAGGAACCGGTCTTGCAAACGATGTAGCTGTTTGGCCTGTCTCAAATCAATATGCCCGGACATTGTAATGTAATCTGCGAGCCTGGGTATAGAAATAGAATGATTAAACACATCATTTGGAACAAAGGAATAATTAACTTGAAATACTATGTGTGTGTGTGTGTGTGTGTGTGTGTGTGTGTGTGTGTGTGGTAAACAAATATAGCAAGACATCTTACGAGGTTTTGACGGTACACGTGACGTTTCCTGACACAATTATATAGTTATGTTGTCAGAATTACTCTACATATAACCGTTCAGTAAGCTCATTTACATAATAATATTGACCAATGAAATATGCCAACCAGAGAATGCCTAGCTACCCGTTACCATCAATATTTGTAAAATATCATGTTGGTATTCACAAAAGTATATTGCAAAAATGAATACTATGTAATACATGACTTTCCCCACACAAATCATACCTGTAGCCGATTTAGTTCTACAAATACCAGGGCCCGTATTCTCGAATCCTTAACTTAAGAATTTCTTAGTCGGAAAAGATCTCTTTAAAATTGACATGAACAGAAAACCAGTTAGGTAAATTCTTAGTATTTACGAACACGGTCTTTGGACGTCAATGTTTCGACATTTCTTATGTGAACATTTCTCAGTCCACTATTAAATTTGTCCACAATAAACGCCTTCGAGAAGCCATTTTTCAAGCAAGGATGACCGCCTTCTCGAAACACCCATGTATACGTCATTTTCTCACTCACCTTTCAATGAGCTCTCGTATCCACTACGAGACCATAGCAAATCTCGCAGCAGTCGGCGAATTACAGATACACGAGAGTGCTATATATGGTCTCGTTGCTGATACGAGGACTTCGTGAAAGGCACCCGCATTGTCCTGGTGGCATGGCTAATACGATTATTATATCTTGCAATGAGGACCGAGCAACTCGAATAATTACCGGTAATATAATTTAGCGAAAACAACAACAACAACAACAACAATACGTGTGTGGTCTACCACTCATAATCATACTACATGTATCCCCTTTATTCTGACAATTAAATTAATAATACATTAATGCGCGTGTGGTATTGATTTCATATACTACGCATACTATTTATTTTCTGTTTGGCTGTACATGTATATATTGAACACGTTCAGTAGCTTAATCATACATGTACTATATTATGCGATAAGATAGTCCTACCTGTGGAAGATCGAGTGTTGGCGATACAAAAAAGAAGAAGACTTTATCGTTTGTGACGTCAAATCAGTGACGTATGCTTTTCCTTTGTGCCTCTCTGCACTCCAAGTACTGCCTTTGGACAGTGGTTAAATCTGAACACTTAACACCTTCCATACTATGATACTAGTATATCCCAATATCTTAATTCTCTCTCTCGTTCTACAAGAACAATCGTATCTTGTACACGGAACCAGTCTTATCCCACGTTGTCGGGTACAGCAGACCCGACACTGCTCGTTGTCATCATATGACGTCATATGAAACGATCTTTTCATCATACCGGCTCATCTGGGTTTCCGGTATCGTGGGCTTCACTGACATCCCGCTAAATGTAATACTAGTTTAGTTTTTTTTAGTTTAAACGTATTTATTGACCAGAAATGTCAAGGGATTGGGAAAAAGCATGATGCTTACGAGACCCGTTCCCTATAGTAGGTTACAAGATATATAGTTAGTTCATACTAGTACTCTACCAATTAGTTGAAATAGTGACTGTACGTACAGTCGTACGTAATATTTAGCCCTCGAATTAGTGGGTTTGCAAGGCGGGTTGAATTGATTAGGCGGGTCGAAGCACATCATATTATGTGGATAATATATTATTCAAAGTCCCGTGGTTGACAAAACATCCAGCGATAGAACAATTATTTTTGGTGATTTTCCACATTGTGCAAATGATGCCCTGTCATTTCTTTTAGGTTTTTTTCAATTTAGACTTTTTTTTTAGAATAATAAAACACTTGGATAACCCACAAAAGAAATATTGAAAAAGAAAATTACAAAATATTTGTATACACTGGCCTGCTTATATTAACTACATGTATGTGATTGTTCAACCATTGTGATGTCATCGCTATCATTGTGAAATCACAGCAATTATGCTATGAAACAGTACAAATGCAAAGCACTGTAAGTGTAAAATATTTCAGATGATGTGCTATTTTGATAAATAGAATCTCACCATCGTATCTGGGAATATCAAACATATACCACATACTTATTAGACCTCGGTAAACTCCGGAAAATTGGGAGTCATTTATGGGAACCATTTATCTATTAAAAATAATACAGAGTCAGGAAATAAACTGTTTACCCGTGATCGTATAGAAATATACCTGCACGACATGCAACATATGACAGGTATTGGCGCACGTCATCGTTTTGACGTCACAAAGCATTGATAACATTAACGTAACTTTCGACATTAATGATGGTCGATTTAGCTTCAGGTAGGACAACTTAAATCGCATAATATAGTACTTATGTTGAACATATAGGGTTACTAGTATACAGAACCATATGTAATATGCAACGGAAGCACTGAGAGACATACCCTAATTATGTATGATTTAAATTAATACAAATGAATTTTATTATGTCAGAAGCAATGGCCGCTGCCATAAAGCCATGTAGCATTGTATTCTGTTATCTCAGTGAGCTAAATTGGCACTATATCCGTTAGTCAGTTAGTAAAGCCCATCGATAAATGTATGAATAGGAATTGTGGAAATATAAGCTTATCTAAATACTACACGACCATTATGTTTAGGAATGTAAAAACATTGTGATAGAAATTAATTTGCGAGAACACAACGTATCCTGTATTCAGCTACATCATGTAGTCCACAGGCACTTGAATTCACAAAATTAAAAAGAATCACGATCCACTGCTATAACACCATCTGACAACGCTACATTTTCTGAGGGTGTTATAGCAGTGGATCGTGATTTTTCTTATTTTGTGAATTCAAGTAGTGTTGTCAGAGGGTGTTATAGCAGTGGATCGTGAATTGTGTATTTTATGAATTCAAGTGCCTGTGAGCTAGTGATATAGTTTTGCTTACTAGTACTTCAAATTGCGTCTCATGTCGCAAATATATTTTCACCAAAATAGTATTGTTTCCCTCCACACTACAGTGTGTGTGTATGTGTGTGTGTGTGTGAGGGTGTGTGTGTGAGTGTGTGTGTGTGTGTGTGTGTATGTGTGTGTGTTTGTGTGTGTGTGTACGCGGGACATCGGCAATGTTCAGCTTTCAACATACACGTACGTGTACATCTAAAGCCATTAATACTTATTCTCCTTTTAAAGGGTAATCCATTATTTGTTATAGGGATTGTTTCTCGTAAGCAATCGAACATTTACATGATATTTTGATCAATAAAACATGCTTATATAAAATTACATGTAGGCTACTATAATAATTATGAAACATGTTACGTTTCTATAATTATAATTATATACAGAATTATTTTACCAGTAACAACGTGTGGGGACTAAAACTGACTATCTTTCCCAGTAATTCCAATGATTCTTTTTGTATTAATCCTCTTCCTCCTGGGTTAATCACAATCGGTTTTGTACATGGCATCTCCGGTTGCTCACAGCAAGGAGAAGGATAAACACGCGGTTCTGTATTTCTCAGCGGGATCGACAACGGGTTCGACGTTCGGCATGGCGAGGTCATCGAAGATAGGTTTGGCGAAACTCAGTAAAAGTCAAGGCAGATTGCTAGTGCTGAATGATGACCTAACTCTGAGGTCTCTGAAACCTCACGAAAACGTGGCGGACCTGTTGGAATCCCTCCACGAGCACGACCTCACCAGCACCCAGAGGGACACCATGCGACACGTGCTCGAAACTTTTGGAGATCTGCCTGTGGACCGAGTCAACCACTACGCGAGGGTAGGAGAGTACATCCAGAACCTGCGCAACGATAGCAAGCTGGTGGACGTAATAATACAGGTAGAGGGGCAAAGGTTCGGCGCGCACAGAAGCGCTCTAGCGTGCCACAGCACGTACTTCTCGGAGATTTTCTTGAATCAGGATATGGTGAAAAATTTCCCTTTCGAGATGGAAATCCCCGAAATAACGGCGCAGGCGTTCCAGACGTTTCTGAAGTACGTTTACACGGGCGAGCTGTCTGTGTCGGCTGGAGAGACGGCGGATCTCATACGCCTGGCCGAGATGTTCAAGATTCCCCAGATCATGAAGATGTGCTCGCAGTACTTGACCACGATGGAACCAGAACAAGCCATGCTTACACTCACCAGCAAGACCATAGACCCTCGGTCCAAACTGTTCCTGTACGCCTACAGCAAAGTCAGGAACCACTTTCACATTCTGTTCAACGGCGAGCACTTCCTCAACCTGTCCATCGACATCCTCTGCGACTTGCTGTCCGACGACTACCTCGTCGTAACGGCGGAAATGGACGTGTTCTGGGCCGGGCTGAAGTGGATCGCATTTCTCATCACGGAGAGGCAGAAGTATTTGATCCGCATCATGAAATGCGTCCGATTCCCTTATATAACCCAGATGGACCTCTTCCAGTGTTTCGAGATCACGGACATGCTGCGGCTGTCGGGTCAGTGTCGGAATATGGTGATGAATGCCAACTGGTGAGTAGTCTACAGTATATAGCGGGTGAGTAGTCTACAGTATATAGCGGGTTGGTAATCTGCAGTCTAACTGGTGAGTAGTCTACAGTATATAGCGGGTGAGTAGTCTACAGTATATAGCGGGTATAGCGGGTGAGTAGTCTACAGTATATAGCGGGTGAGTAGTCTACAATATATAGCGGGTGAGTAATCTACAGTCTAACTGGTGAATAGTCTACAGTATATAGCGGGTGAGTAGTCTACAGTAAATAGCGGGTGAGTAATCTACAGTCTAACTATATAGCGGGTGAGTAATCTGCAGTCTAACTGGTGAGTAGTCTACAGTATATAGCGGGTGAGTAATCTGCAGTCTAACTGGTGAGTAGTCTACAGTATATAGCGGGTGAGTATTTGCAGTCTAACTGGTGAGTAGTCTACAGTAAATAGCAGGTGAGTAATCTACAGTCTAACTGGTGAGTAGTCTACGGTATACTAGTATATAGCGGGTGAGTAATCTACAGTATATAGTGGGTGAGTAATCTACAGTGTAAATGGTGAGTTGTCTACACTACAGTCTAGCTGGTGAGTAATAGTAATATATATACAGTCTAACTGGTGAGTAGTATACAGTCTAACTGGCGGAGAAATCGGGCCCGGATATATAGAAAATGGGAAACATATTATTATAAATAACAGCAAGAATCTTTAAGTATACATATAGAAATATACGGTTTAGATAAAGTTGGAGATATGAAAGAAATATATAGGTGTGTCATATAATTGAATTCTCGTCTATATATTTATGCTAATAATGTTGACAATTTCTTACGTAACACACGTCATAATAGTGTTTATAGTACTCATAATATGCGTTATAAGACTATAAATTGTGGCAATGATTCTTTTCATAAACATTTTAATTTATCCCAACGATCCATCCATGCAACTAAGGATTGCGACGTCCGGCGACATCGGAGCACCGGATCCTCTACACCTAGCCATGCCGGAACGACGCAAGTGCTTTACTCAGACGAACACGGGAGACCCGGATGCACCGTTCGTGGTAAAGGCAGTTTCATTAAAATCAGATCGTGAAAAGGATTTATTAACTTTCATCGACGAGTGTTGATATGTTTAATATTCCAAGACACGAGGGTGAGATTCTATTTATCACCCATTATCATATTTTGCAGTGAAACTTCTGTGCATTTGTACTGTGACATCATAGCAATGCCATTATATAGCGATGACATCACAATGGCTGCTGGGTCAAGCCACAGCTACAGTACTGAAATCACAATGGCAGAACAATCAAATACTGAAATAGTTAGGTCAAGCGATATCTACAATCTGACAATGATAGAACGATCAAATAAACCACTAATTGGTTCAAGCGATATCTACACCTATTCTAACCCGGGTCCCCGCGTACTACCAGCTTTAACTGCATCGCAGGCCAAGCTTTCCGCATATAATACCTGTAATAATAATTTCCCCTACAGGATTCTAGCCTTGAGCATATGGACGCAGATTTCCATTTTGATCATCGTGACTTTGAGCAAGTATATTCGGTGAACTCTCAATATACCTCTACACGTGGTACGTAGCTTCACCATGCCTTTTATGCATACACATTATTATATATACTGGTACTGGCTAATATATCGGCGTATAGATTTATACATATTGGCGTTTAGAGCCGCTTTCATGATTGCTTCTCTCAAATATCACTTGGCCGAGTTAATACTATGTACGCGCTTCGAGCATGTCAAATGTGTGAGCTACAACTTACATGTACATGCTCTATATCAATCTACTGTGATTGGTATTAGTAGGTACTAGTACCTATTATAACGCTTGTTTTTACGGCAGGTGACGTCGGACGTCTGAAGTCCATACCACGACAGGACTCGGGAGAATTCCACGTTCCGGAGTTTGATAATTTGCACACGGTACACACACATGTACCTGTAGATATCATGGACACACGTACGCATGTATGGACTGTGTGTGTGTGTGTGTGTGTGTGTGTGTGTGTGTGAGAGAGAGAGAGAGAGAGAGAGAGAGAGAGGGGGGGGGGGGGTGGTGGAGGTGGAGAAAGTGCGACAGAGATCTACATAAAACGTGTGGTATTCCAGCCTTCGATGATTCTACCCTAACCGCTGTAGCCATAAGACGAGTTTTGTGCGTTTCCATTTCGAACTACTAGTATTTCATTGGCTCTATAATCAGAAAGCATGTTCTGCAAATTCAAATAACTTGTTATAATTAATTTCTACATGCAAATGAAGGTCCAACAATATGTCTCTCCTGTGTGCTGCTCATGCATGTATTGTGCAAGCAGAGGTTTTTGTTGACACTCCCCGCGATTTCAAACGGTAGGCGAACTGCGATTCGTTGACAGCACGAATAATGTTATGATTGATAACTACGTGTTCACCGTCCTCACCAGAGGGATCGCGCCAAAAATGTAAACTTTAATCTTAGTTATGTAGCCGTGTGTGATATAAGATGCTCCTACTGGTCTCGGCCAGAGGGGTCACCCCTTTGGCCAAACCGGTAGAGTGTTGAGCTCACACCCAGACGACCCGTGTTCGAATCCCACTCTGTGACAATGGCGCCCAACGTGGATTCGGGTTGTTTCTGGTGGGCTGTGCTCCTTGAATTGTCCCACAGAGAATTCCTATCTCACTGGTGACTTAGTAGTGCTTGGAAGAATGACTCGAGGGCGAGTTAGGCTGCAAGCGACTAAGGCTGGAATGCCAAGCGATGTAGGCAATACCATATATAAAATGCAATTGTTTTGATACGATTTCCATCTTCGGGGCGAATGTCGTCGTTGCGATGTACTGAGGCTAAAGCGCAGTGGATGAAGGGGTTCGAACCAACTCCAGGAACCCAGCAGGTTACATACGTCCGATATATTTAGATGCGCTGCCAACACTGACACTGGGTAGTTCTGATCCTTGGGTAATCAGCTTCGGCTGTTGAACACAGGTTTACACCCAAACTAAGGAGGAACCGTGAGAAATCCGTTATATGCATGCAAACTCGACAACAAAATTAGCTTGAAATTCCTGTTATATTGTTTATTCAGGGTCGTAACACTTCGATGCACAATCAGAAGGAAAGCCATTCCCATGCGCATCATCACCAACATGAACATCCAGGCCATCCGAAGGATCACCATTCGTCCCATACGAAGGATCACCATTCGCCCCATCCGAAGGAACACCACGCGCATCATAGTGATCACCATTCGCCCCATCCAAAGGATCATCATTCGCCCCATCCGAAGGAACACCACGCGCATCATAGTGATCACCATTCGCCCCATCCGAGTGAACAGCACCATGGGCATCATCACCAGCATGATCATCCAGCCCATACGAATGATCACCATTCGCCCCATCCGGCAGAACACCACGGGCAACATCAGAAGTCACACCACGCGCACCATCAGAAGGAACACCATCACAACCAGAGCCAGCATCACCATCAAGAGGAACATCACCATCACGAAGAACATCACGGTATCATTGAGAACGAACTTCAGCAACAGCATCATGCCAATGCCCACCACTTAACGAACGCAATATCGCCAATGCTGGGTCCGATTGATGAAGAGCACGAAGAACTAATAACAGGAAACATCCTGACTGTTGGAGGCTTTCGCCAGGGCGAAATGGGCGACAAAGATGGTACGGAAAACTCGGAATAGCACTCCCAGCCTCAGCAAGCCTTCAATAATTGCTTGTGTGTAGGTTTTCACTCTCGAAAATTCCGAACACCATTATGCATTTCTCTAAAATTTACAAAATATTATATTAGGTGTGTCTTGTAGCTGGATCTCTCTCTGTCTCTCTCTCTCTGTGTGTGTGTGTGTGTCTCTCTCTCTCTCTCTCTCTCTCTCTCTCTCTCTCTCTCCCTCTCTCTCTCTCTCTCTCTCTCTCTCTCTCTCTATCTAATCTTCCTATCGAAACTGGAAGATGGCAAAACATACTCATGGAAAATAGAATATGTAATCTGTGTAATTGTAATC
>JAULBO010122126.1:0-10287 GCA_032355325.1 Clypeosectus delectus | reverse complement strand
AGGAATTCTACGGCAGCCGTAGAATTGCTATTGGCCGTAGAAAATTTGACCGTACGGTGGCCGTAGCAAATGTGACCCAGGCATTAGGACTGCAGTTGTCATCCTCGGTTTGTCATTAACTAGCAGTTGCTTGCAGGTTTGCTGCCACATTCAGCCCTATGGATGTTGCAGGTTTCCCCCGTGGATGGTTTATTGTTAATAGACTGGCTTCCTTCTTTCAGCCAAATGAACTACGAGTGCTGTGAGAACTGTCAGATGGCTGACGTGAATTACTTGTGTCGCGGTACATCTGACTATAGTTGTCTCCGGTCGACCAAGTGCAAGTATCCTTTGCAAAGTGGCATGAACTGAAATGTAACAAGATAGCAATGATCATCTCATTTAACTGGTGTATCTCTCTGGGGCAGAAGCTTATTTTTGATTTGTTAAATGCACCACTGTTAGACTTTAGAATGACAGCCTTTAAGATAATTAAAAGATGTGTTCTGGAGACATTACTGTGAAGCATTTTCTCTTACCTTTTAAAGTTATTGTTTCCGTTAACTATTTAATTATTTCTTTGTTTTTGTTTGTTTATGTCATTGTCATAAGGATTTAGTATTACTGTCTTACAATATTTGTCAAGCATCACCTAATTTGATCTAGATTTTTTCTTTTTCTTTCCAGTATTATGTCCCTGGGAATAATTGTATCTTGACTTTATTTCAGTGCCAGTTTTATTGACAATCGGATAATGCCTATTTGATTTATATTCAATGTGAATTATATTGGTTCGGAATCCCTCAATGTCTGCAAGTTCTTCAACTTCATTAGTGGCTCCAGATTATTTTTCCTTCCAAGATTATCTGCCCTTGGCAATAACTGTATCTAATATCTATATATCAATACCAGTTTTAACAATGTCCAAATTTGAAATCGTGATTCGTATTGGTTCTGAATCCCACCCCTCCAATTTCTGCGAGTTCCTCAACTTCATCAGTGGCTCCAGCTACGACTGTCCCCTCGCGGATGCCAAGGACGACGCAACACCATGCATCGACGGGTAACTATGATTAACCTTCTACTTCCTGTGGACAACTAGAGATGCCGTTCAAAACAGTGATTGCGATTGCTCCGACAGGGGGAGGGTTAATTACCGTAAAACGGTTATTATTAATTGTGATTGTTCACGGAAAAGGGTCGTTTGCAAATACATCATCCTATCGAAATATTGTTCCGAGTATATCAAAATATTAGCGAAAGAAGCATTACATGTGTAGTGGCCACATGTACGCCAAGCCGTAGGTATCTGGTAACAATAGCCTCATGCGATACACTAATTAGAGGGTTACTTTTAATACTAAAGCAACATGTGCAGATGTGCACAAGTAAATTATTTAAAAGTAATTGGATGAAGTAATTTTACGGGCCATCCTTTGATAATCTTTTGACAATCGTAGTATTTCTGATACTTCCGTTTATTAAAATACGGACTATCTTGCATTGAACGATGTGATCAGAAATGAAAACATGTCCGCAGCAAAACAAAACATTGTAAGACTATATGTGATTCCAGCATTTAATGTCGACCCATTCACATGCTAGTATATAGCAGTTGAATTTGGAGCTATAATCTTCGCATTTATTTAATTTATTAAAGCTATGGTCGTCTGCGAATATGTATACATTTTACATTTCCGACTCGTAAATATGACCCTTGTTACTGTATGAGAAACAATATGGGAAATGGTGGGGTTTTTTAACCCCTGTCCCTGCCGGATTAATCATAATAACTTTTCTAATATTTAGGGCATCTTTGGTCTTTGGAAGCATGGGTTAAAAGCATGTTAACAGTCAATAATAATTGTGAATAGTTTCAGGTCAATGCTTACCCGCTTTGATGATCAATCCTAAATTAGTTACCATAGTACAGCATTTTTCTAAACTCATATGCCTCACTTCTCTTGTGGTCTATGAAGTATATTTTCAGATAGGTTTTCTCGAGTATAAACCTTCCAATGCAAATATGTTTACAGGGGTGAATGTGAAAATGGTATCTGCAAATCATTTTGTGGACAACGACAGATGCTACCTTGTATATGTAACGATGGTAAGCCGGACATGTATCATTTTTGTTTTTAAAGATTAGCATCGTAATTGGCTTTGATTTAAGAAATGTATTATATCCTACTAGACATACAAACATGTATGGATATAGTCTTAAGTCTTAAGTCTTAAGAATTTGTAAGTACACATGTCAGTGTGTAGCCTGAGGATTGTAGCGAGAAGACTAAACACAAATGTATTATTTGTTTGAATTTGAATCTGTAAGCCACTGGGCATGTTGAGCACTTACTCTGTACTACTTCAACAACAACAATTAACTCCCTAGATAAATAAAAAAAATGGGGAGATCTATGTTTATAACCCACAAAATATGTTTTCTTTTGAGCTTAGTTTAGCTTTATGAGTGAAATTGCACTATTGACTATATGAATAAAAGTGTGGCATGCCAATTGGAAGACAGCTCGTGTGTAAACAACCTTGCTAGCTGCCTATGGAAAAGCCAAGGGTTGTGTTTATATGTTGTCTAAATTCTACAGAGAAGGATGCATGCTTTCGCTGCTGCAAGCCACTCGATTCTGGACCGGAAGGTTGTAAAGCTCAGAAAGTGTTTCTAGATGAGGGTCGACCTTGTTACCAAGGATACTGTAGCAAGGTAAGATAACTCTGCAGTCAGTTCCTATACATGGCTCAGGATGGCAATTACACATTGGAATTTGGCCCATGCAATGGAGCACGGAATCTCGGGATAATAATTCTAGATTATCAGGGATTTACTAGTACACTGTATATGAATTCTCAGGTGGGGTATGAATGCAGAATGATAGCAAGGCTTTAGTATTGTCACCAAAAAGAGGATGTACCCATAGTCACCTTTAACTCTCTCTGCTGTAGATAATTGTAAATGCCCTAAATAACAGTGTGATTATCACAGCTTTTAAATGTCTCTTGTTGTCATCAGATACAATTCCTCTTTTCAGAAGGGAACATGTATAAAAGTGTCGACAAACCTCATCTACAGGTTGTTTGATTTTATTGAGAAATTAACTCCAAGTAAATTTGGTAAGTATCAGTGTTGTCATGATATTCAGACATAACAGTAGCATTTACGATAAATATTTTTCAACATAAATTATTCATGTACATGTAGCTGTATGAAATTCAATATACTGCAAATTATGCACTACATTTCTCATCTGATCTGACTGCTATCATCAATTTCCATTCCTTAACTCAACTAATTATATATAGTGACTTCTTTTAAATAATCAAGCCGTTTTTGTTATTATTGCTAATTTGGTTCAACAGAAACATGTGCATGAGTTGTAAGAGGGTGAATATCAGTAAATAGTATTATTTTTATTGTTGCATAAATGCTAATAAACTTTGGGTATAGGGTCATTCCATGTCAAATCACCCAATGGATGTCACCTCACCCTCTCCGATTTTGCTGAAAGTTGGTAATTGCGGTTATTGGGCCTAAAAACGATCATATTCCAATTATTAGAGAGATCGGACTATCAGTTTCCGAGATATAGCACGCCCAAATTTGGCGATTTTGATAAAAACAGGCATCCCCACCAATATTCAAATGACCATATCTCCGTAACCAATTGGTCAATCTTGATGAAATAGATATTTCTAGAAAGGTAATTTCCACAAGGATTTCAAAGATGCCATTATTTTTGGCATATGAGTATGGTAAATAGTGGTGACCTTTTGACCTTTACTTTGACCTTGAATTTGGCCATGTGGGACAGGCTACCTTAAAATTAATTTGCCTTGAAAATTTAGCCCAACATGTTGTCTAAACAATATATATTTTGACATTTATTGTTTTAATTAGGGTTGCAAATAATATTGCTTGTGTAACAGGATATCTGGTTTGATGGCGACCAGTTTCTAATAGTTGCTATTTAATAATAATAATAAGATTACATTGCTCTAAACACTAGTACAATGCAACTGTTGTAAAGTCAGCACTTCCTATTGTAGCGGGAGCCCAGTTACAACTATTGTAGAACTACAAGTATTTCAAGCAACTGAGGCCTGGCTCGAAACACTTGTAGCTCTACAATAGTTGTAACTGGGCTCCCGCTACAATAGCAAGAGTTGACCTTACAATAGTTGTAGGATACAACCGATCTGTGCAACAGGCTCGTGATTGTTTTTCTAGTGGAAATAATGAGGAGCAACATCGTTGGGACGGTCATCGTGCTGTCTATGATCATCTGGATCCCAGCGAGCTGGATATTTAGCTGCATGGTAATGTTTTTCGCTACACGTTCATGTTTTTACTTACAATAATGAAGAGTGTAGGAAAATCAGGCAAGTTCTTACGCCATTGAATACCAGTGAACAATATATCTGGATTTTTAGCTGCATGATCAAATTTCAGCTAAACAGTATTAGTTTACGCTGATTCCGAATAGATGAAAATCAAATTAATTTTAATGTCTGAATACATTAATTTGCCCGATATGTTTTGGATATTTTTTATTTTTATAAAACTTTTGATTTGTGATACTATTTATTAATGTTCTTCTGGTCTGTTTCTAATTGCAGGATAAGCAATCGGAAAAAGACTCAATGGATGTCTTTAGCGACAGAAATGTAAGTATTAGATCTATGTATGTTTTGATTTGCTTACATTTGGACGATAATGTATCTGAATGTTTAACAATTTCTGCAATTATTTATCTTAATGGCGATCCAGTGTTAATCAGTGCTCACTTGAGGTATTTGACAGCCAGTGCACGAAAACCTGGACGATTGATACACTTGTGATGTAACCACACGCATAACCTTGTGATTTATAAGCTCTGTCAGAGATTGTTCCAAGGCAGCGCTGTGTTGTGTACGGATTGTGAGGTCACAGAATTGCATTAATGTGGCAGTGCAAATTAGCACAATATAGCTTCTTCAGAGACTTCGATCCCAGTCCTGTTGTGACGTCACTACTGCATACATTCTTGCACAATATGTGCATTATTTCACTGGAAACATTTGTTT
Source organism: Clypeosectus delectus (assembly GCA_032355325.1). Classification (NCBI taxonomy): domain Eukaryota; kingdom Metazoa; phylum Mollusca; class Gastropoda; order Lepetellida; family Lepetodrilidae; genus Clypeosectus; species Clypeosectus delectus. The sequence goes on along the minus strand of JAULBO010122126.1, from coordinate 5,232 downwards.
AATATGAGTAAATTATTATTTAAATACAAGACAGCTACTTTAATACAATCAAAAATAAAATAAATTGTATGTGGCCTTTAACACTGTGGTAAATGGTCTAGGCTATAGCTGGCTAGTATTAAGTTCTATCCTTGTCTGGATGAATAATAAGCCTTGTGACACTCCTACAACTACTATTATTTCTTTTGCAGAGCCGATATCTCGTGTCGCATGAATTCAGCAAAGAGAGTCAGATTCTGATATCCAAGAAGCGGTTGAATCGCCCCGCTCCCCCGAAGCGACAACTATCCCAGTCGACCGGCTCCATCCATTCCATCGAGAGAGAGTCTAGTGTTTGACAACAGTTCAAGTAGACCTTGGACCAGTCATGTTTCTAGAAAGTATCGACATTCAGTTTTCTAGAGTTCTCGTCGAGTGTGCGGTATAACATCCTCACTGCTCTATGGTTAAAGCCGACAGCAGAATACGCATAACTCTCAGCGACCCAGCTCAGCGTGGCGTCTCGGCGAACTGAAATCGTAGTCTGCTACGGCATCTCGGCGAGCCAAAAGATTTCCAAAATCAAACTTGTTTGATATTCCGCTGTGCGGTTTACAACAGTTCCTGTTAGCTTTGACGTGCGTGGCACACTAGCGTGCAGTGATGTTGAAACTCTGCGACATCAAATCTCTCGCAGTAGTTTAGGTCGCAGAGACTTTAATGCAGTGTGCTACCGGCTTAACACGCACTACGTACTCTACGACACGCATCATGCTGAAAGGAAATCGATGTAACACGATGCAAGACAGTGGATATTATGTTTATTCCTGGGTTTATTCATCTCCCCCATGGAACAGTATTTATCTCTCTGTGATACGCTTACTCCGTCACTGCCCTTCCCGGCATAAGCATGCAAAACCTGGCAGGCAGATTTACACCCTGGTTGCAGAGTGAGTTGTCTCCCTGTGTTTCTAATTTGAAACCAACCAATCAAAATATGTGTTGTTAACAGCTATGAAATCGTCCCGGTTGTCATTGAAGATGCTTGTGTATAGTGTGCCCTTATACGGTAAAACCATAGGTAACTTCAACCGTAAGTGTATTGTTGTTGTCAATGATAAACTAGGCGGAACTTCCAGTGTTAGTGCGAATCTGATTGACCTCTCAGCACCGACAAAAAGGCTTTGATCTCACTGACTTAAAAACTGTGCCAGAAATTCTGGCTTGTGATGGCAAGAGACTCTACAAGGCTGTTGAGTTAAGTCACGTGGCCTAAGCAAAATGGTGTTGATTATAATATAAAGTACGGATATGCATTCCATTGAGGACCTTCCCGACCTCGCATCCTGTTAAAGTTCTGCATAAAACGCTCTTCCCTTGTTGAATGGCTTGCAATGAACGTGCCCAAGAGCGTTGTGTGGAAACATCACATCCATCACATTTCAAAGCATGTTATAGCTCGGCCAATCGATTTCACGGTCGTTTCTGTGTCGTACGTGGATACAAGATTCATTTACTACAGTAAATATCTCACACCGACATGCGGAATGTAGTTTTTGTGTGCCTTATAATTGTTTCAGCTTGAAAGTATTTGATCAAACTTCCATTATTGGCGAAAAGCTGACTTTCTGATCTCTCAGTCGCTCTACATACACAATATGCACATGTATAGTTATATCTGGTGTTAAAGGCCACGGACATTTGAATTTTCAATATTTTTTCATTCCTTTCTAATGTTAACATTTTTTATTGTTAAACACAGTATGCGCAATTATTTTTCTTAATGGCGACCCCAGTGTGAAACAGTCTGACGTATATGTGAAGTGCATGAAAACTGGACGATCGATACACTTGTGATGTCACAACAGGCATAATTCCTGCTTATTCCAAGGTGGGCCTGTGTTCTGTACGGATTGTGACATCATTGAATTGCAATACAAATGCAGAGTAGCTTCTTCATTGACCTCGATCCCAGAACTGTGATGACATCACTACTGCACACCTTCTTGCAAAATATGTCCAGTGTTTCACAGGACATTTTTTTTGTAAGAGTCGTATCAGTGTGTAAATGATTGTTTTAACACAAGCAAGCTATACTTATACAACAGAACAAAATGAATTGTCCGTGGCCTTTAAAGGCATACTATCACAGATTATTTAAGTTGTCGTTTTGGAGCAAATTGGAGTTTAAAATGCAAAGTGCATAAATTCACTTTTGTACCTCCCAACATCATTTCATGGCTGTAGGATAAGTAAGGTTCCATTGCAGTTAATTTCCGATAAAGCCCGAATAATCAGTTGTATTATATCAATTTTCTATGGTCTAATGTTCTATCGGGGATAACTCTAATCATTGAACCCAGTCAGAATAACGTTTCATGATGTTCTAAAGACAAAATAATTAGAACTATGTAGCTTTTATTCATATGAAAATATTGAAAACCAGTGGGATATGTGGACAATGTAGCTGGTTGCCCAATATACATGTCTAGACAAACAAAAAAATACGTTTGAACATGAAATACCCGTATGTAAACAAATCCGTGATAGTATAGACAAACACATGTTTTGCTCTGTGATGGTTGTGCTATAAATACTGCCATAGTTTATTATATTTACTGTATATATTGTCAGTGTTAATACCATATTATACCATAACAATATCACCGTTATCACATTCTATTCATGTTCAGCACTGGGTGGGTGTTAGCACTCCAGAATCAAAGTTCTCATGTTCGAATCTTCAGTGTATTGGTACCACCAGCCGGTGCTGGAGTACATGTGCCATAGCTGTGTGTCAGTTGAATATCGTCACATGCCCTAGCCAGTCGGTAGGTGTGTTTTCACCATTCACGCAGTAGGCGTGTTTGCACCATTCACTCCATTCTACAAGCTGCATGCTAATTGTACAGAAACAGAGAAGTGCTAATTGTAGCTAGACAGGATCTTGTTACAGTCCCATCTACAGACAACCAGGGATCTACTGAGAGTGTTGCAATGGATCCCATCTATAAACATATAAAAACATATTTTTAAACATCTTTTATGTTGTCATCAATATGCTCATCTGTGCAGGAGTTGCCTATGTTATCAGCTTCTCTACAGGTTCAACTCTTGCATGCATAGATCTATGTATATGTCTATTCATCACCTTATCAACAAATATTACTGTAATTAGTGCTTGGCAGGATAACACTGACACATATTTTGTTAATAAGGTTGCCATTGTTTCCCTGAACGTGTTGAACTGGTCACTGTTTTTATATCAATTTTGTACATACTTGCTCAACCATCTTACACAGTCATGTCTGAGACACCTTTGCTATTTAATTAATCCTCTCCCTTCTTGGGCGTAATCACAGTGTACTGTTGTATAATTATGGCATACTAGTATTATTTATTTTTTTAAACAATATTGTTTTCAGAAACTTCCGGGATTCATGAACAGCCAACTGAATGGCTATCTGAACATGTCTCCCGGTTTCACATACAATAAAATGACGACACGATATGAACTGAACACACAGTAATATGGAGGTTTGCGGGAGCAGGTACACTTATACACATTTTTTTATACTAGTATATGGATGTCTACAGCAGGGGGCAGGTTAATCATCGAAATATTCTTCTTTTTCTATTTCATAGTTTTCTTTTATTAAAACGATTTAGTGCTGCTATATTGAGCAATTTTGATATTATTAGTATTCTTAATTATTATAATAATAATACTTAATAGATCTTAACATTAATGAAATATGTAGTCTATCCATTTTCTGTATGGATAGGGTTCACATGCATTTATTCATGTGGATAATATTCTGTTGATATGTTGACAAAGATGATCAATTACAAATATAAATGGAAATGCATACTGGTGTTTTAGTGTTGTATTTTTATCACAATTCAATTTGTCTTATGCTTGAATCATTTACTACCATATAATTATCCACATACACTATAGGTGAGACACTGGATCCGATGTACCAAATTAACGTTGTATATTATATGTGGATAATACTAATTTGTTAATACATTAATTTGTTTACTTTTAATACTAGTATGTGTACAGTATGTACAGTTCTAGCTACCACAGTGCTACCGTACAAGACGGAAGCTGACACACATGCGACCCTAGGTGGGTCCGGTCTGCCGAAATCGGCCACGTCGGAAGGCGACCAGAAAAAAAACACTTAACCCCAAAACAACAGAGTATCTATTTTTAATTTGATGAAAACATTGGGGATCATAGTTCTAGTTAATAGTTGCTAAGAAAGTTATCATGCATGCACATTGGCATAGCTACATGCATGGTATAAAACTATTCCAGTGAAGTAGCTCTATAAATACGGGTGAAATACCCCGACTAGCATAAGCAGTATGAATACGCACATACCACAGGCACTTGAAAATTAACGAAATACAAATCACTATCAAACACTAGCAAACCCTCTGACAACACATACAGTGTTGTCAGAGGGTTTGATAGTGATTTTTATTTCGTTAATTTTCAAGTGCCTGTGACACATACACATGCATATACGGCATGTGTACACGCCGTGATATGAACACATTCTTGAAAGCTTCTTTAAACCCCAATTAACAACAACAACCTACATGTATACCTCTGTGCATTCACTTTATTTTTACAATCTTTACGTATATGGCATTTAAATGCAGGACACTATAGCTCATTTGGACATTAATATTACATTTGAATGTCCGCTGCGTGCATAGCTGCGACCCCAAGATATTACAGGTCTAAAAAAGACTAGGGCTGTGTATAGGCCTACGCCTGATATTGATGTCGGGTTTTCTGGATCTATAGTTTTGTATACTACAACTCTAATGAAAGAAAATGCTCTAGGTGTTTGCGGTTGAAGAATGATATGGTATATAAGAACACTAATAAAATAAACAAAATTGACAAAAAAACCCAGCAAGCACAATGATTTAATATCTATAATTATGTTGCCACCGGTGTTCCTGCTTGCTTGAACAAACATCCCGACGGTATCCAATACATTAAACAGTACTCTTGAAGTTTGTGTAGACAGTTATAATATTAAGTATGAACGTGAGATGTAAGTGCAGTCTCAGCATGTGAAGTATGAACGTGAGATGTAAGTGCAGTCTCGGCATGTGCAGGTGCATGCTTGCTTCACATTTACTAGTAGGCTATTAAAGGGGCAAGATCATACTTGCATAGGAAAAATGGTCACTATCGGGGTTATTACATATTCTGAAAGAACAATC
>JAULBO010122115.1:0-10289 GCA_032355325.1 Clypeosectus delectus | reverse complement strand
CCCCCCCCCCCCCCCCCCCCCCCCCCCCCCCCCCCCCCCCCCCCCCCCCCCCCTGGTGGCTTTAGGAGCCGATAATTACAATGCAATATGAATCCACCCTCTCACCCGAGAAGCCCATAAAATAAATGGCTTCGTACAGACATGAACATGATCCAGTATTAGCACTATTATTTTATTCAGGCCTATTTATTAATTAAACTTTGAATTATGAATATTGTCAAGTGTATTTCGCACATAATATCACGGCATGTCAGTACCGGTTTACGGTAGGAGGCCGGGGTGTTCCTGTAGTTGACGTACCAGGGTGTGCATATCATGCATATGTTTGCAAAGCGTGGCTTGCATCTCGCAATTAAAGATGGGTACGATGATCAACATGGCATATGTTGTTTATAATTAGACAAACGAACATGACTTTACGTACAGGTACAGGATGTTTGGGAAACCGATATATCATCGCATAATATGCTGTTTACTATGTGACATTTGATAACCGTAGCGTTCTTGTTTCCAGAAGAGGAAAGAACAGTTGCATTAAAGCCGTAAATGTACAACAAAATGGAAGTCACGAGAATTAACAAATTTGCAAGTTAATTTAACACATGCATGGTAACCCACGGGAAAATACGGTAGACCAACTCTGTTTAGACAATCACCGCGCTAGGACAAAATACGATATGTTTTCCTGGATGTCCGTTTTCAGAACGAAGGAGGTATCCATATTAATGTTCCGTCTGACCAGTTCTCGCCGACGACCGTGAGAATCTCGAGCTTCCATGACGTCGCGACACATGACAGAGCTGCCGGTGGATGAATCTGAACTCGGCGTATGTTTCGCCGATGTCCGCCCGAGTCACCACAGACAAGAGACGGATGGCGTGACACACGGACAAGTCGGAGCCCAGTTCATACCGTACGTCACGTCAGAATTGCTAACCGGGCACTTTTTCAAGATCACGCAGATTCACGCGAGATTAGGTTTGATATACTGGGTGTTCTAACGATTAAGAGAATGTATCTATAATTAGTTTATCTGGCGAAGGAAAGTAGCATTTTTCCCACCATGGAAATCCTGAGGGCCAAAAATACATCCGGGTATTCGACGTCCATCTTGTACATGTGTCAACTCTGACGCTATTAGTTCAACTGTGCCAGGTGAGTGAAGTACTTAATTACCACTGCTGACTTGTTAATGTGCGTGTACTATAGTTGTCCATGCTTTACTTCGTTTTATTTTGTTTCTGCAGATGTTTACTGTTTAGCATATTTGATTTACAGCCAGTCGTTGATACAAGAACAGACAATGCGACTGCAATATTATACATCATCAACTCACAGACATGTTTGTATGGCAGTTCGGATTTATTACTTTGACTATTCGGATTTATTACTTTGACCATTTTAATACATCCGACTGTCCCTTCAACTATTGTTCAATACCCAAAAATACAAGTTATACAAATTTAATAATTTAATTTACTATCCGCACGTAATCATATTTGTTAGTTTAGTGCAGACGTGAGCGTCGTTGTAAAACGTCCGTAGCCAGCCTCACATCCACCCGTGTCTTCCCGCTCGATTCCTGTAAATGTCGTCTGCCATTCATCGATATCCCTCTTTTCACTTTCTACTTGGTGGACAGATGTATCACGCGACATCGCGAACCTCCCCGACAGAGACACACGGGGATTAGTACCCGGATGGTCAGCGTGGCCACGCCTACCCGTGGCCATCCTGTGTTCACGGTATCAATACGCGGACCGGGAGGCGGTTTTCTACCTGCACTTGATAAATACAACCACACCCGCGAGTAAACAGCAGGCATTTATACGCTACCTCTTCCCCAGATGCTACCAGAAAACCTCACTTTGTCGCTCTTTCAACGTTCCAAATGTCCACTTTGTCCTCTCTTTCCCAGGTGTGACAGGGTCACGCGGAGTGTGACGGCGCGGAGGTGGCGGGAATTAGTGCCCCGCTAATCAGAATGACCACACAAGACAGCGGTCAGAAACAACGGCACTGGTCGGCAACACCGGAATGATGGTGCTCTACATTGGTTACAATGCGTGTTAGAATGTGGCAACTATTTGTGGACAGAAGAAACTACCTTTGTCATATTTCTGTACTTCCGGTGGCTTGATCAGATTTGACAACCATGAATTTAGAGTAGAAATTAGCATATTATAAAACTCGTTATTTTCTCCCTAGCTACATGTATTCGTTTTGAAGTTTTCGAATAAGAATGAATTTAGATTTGAAGAATAAATGCAATTTAGTACGATTGTAGCAAGACTAACGGATGCGACCCGACTTCAAATTAACCAACAATTACTAGTACATTGTAATTACGCCGCGTGCGGTCACACTACTTTTTAACAAGAACAATATTATGTTATTAGTATTCGGCATGGAAGATGGTTCTTGGAATACATTAACGTTTATCATTGGCATTAAGTGCATGTACTTGGAACTACACAGTCCATCAGCGTGCAACCAAAACAGCGGATCTGAAGCAAACAACATTCTGCTACTCAAGTCTAGGACAGAGGGAAGAGCTGAAGGTCTCTAAGAGAGATGGACGGAGATATTTGGAGAAAAACAAGCCATTCGTCCGTCATCCCCGTCTCTGGCCTGCCAGTAATCTCACTCTCAGAAGACGCGGGGCTTGTGAGTGACGGCCCATTGCTGAGTTCACAAGTATATAGCACCCCCCCCCCCTCCACACCCCCATCCCGCCTGTCTTGTTACTTACCCGCCCCATTATGAAGAACTTTGCTAAAGAGGCGAGAGAAAAATGTCGATGCGTCTTTCATCGGAGCTGATGTCTACAAGTGCCTTGTTATTTCCCAGTCAAACAAGCACGTTCCGCGCTCTGTGGTAAATACACCAGTCTCTTCGCAGCGACGGCGTGGCTCGGCGCGAACACTTCCAGTGAAATCTAGAAAGCATCGGGTCGACATTATTCCTTGGATGTTGCTCGTGATGAAAAGCGACGATTCTGTAAGGGGCCAAAGTTGCTGTTAATAGAGTGATTTCTGTATCATTTGGTGGTATCATATCGAGAGAGGATACGTTTGGGGTGGCAATATAGCGTCAGCATTATTAGCTATCCATCTATACGTGTCTAGCTTCATTTTCTCCTGGGATTTCGTACCGCTGCTAGTGTGTGTGTGACTGTGTGTGTGTGTGTGTGTGTGTGTGTGTGTGTGGTTGTGTGTGTGGTACCGTGTGTATGTGTGCGTGTTGTGTGTGTGTGTGTCGATATTTATCTATTACGGTAGCATGTTTACCGCAATACTCGTCACTACGCGTGTTGCAGGTATCCTCGTGACGTGAACTGTCACGGCGTAATATTAGCAGCCCTTGAAATTCTAAACTAATAACCCCCAACCCAAACAAATAATAAAATAAAATAAATTAAAGACCGAAAACAATCCCAAAAAACAAAACCTAACTACATGTAGACATAAAACCGCATGTTTAATCTAAAATCGCTTTGGGAGACCGCTCCATTGTTTCAGGAGAGGAAGACACATTACTACATATCTTCCCACACCTACAAGCGTATCAGTGTTATATAGGAACCCCGTCGAGGGACCAGTCATTTCTGAAGTTGGGAGTTTCTGAAAACACAGGGAACTGTACAGCTAACACAGAACATCCTATCTCACTTGGTCGCCACGGCAACATGAACCACCTCTGTGTGGGTGGACCACTGCAAGAACACACGTACGGTGGCGTGTTTGTGTCATATTTTAATTGTATTGCCATATGATGCAACTACTAGGATATCGTGATTTCTTTTCGTTCGCCTGTCATGTTTCCATAAAATCACGTCTATTGTAAAGACTTGCTGCTGACACGCCGTAGAAGCATTTTAATTGGCGAAAATGACATTGGCACGAATACGCTACCATCGATTGTCGAAATATCTATATACTGTATAATATTTAGAAAATCATTCATGACATCAATTATATAAAATGTCAGTACGATACAACGAATGCATGATAATAGTTTTTAAAACGACCATTGTTGCATAAATTGATAGTCGTTCATTAATATATAAGTAAGTCTGAGTTTTATACTCAGTAAGCGGGCGTGAAATTCTAGTACAATGTTTCGGTAATTTGTCTTCGTTTCAAGTCAAGGATTTAAAGAAACTAGCAACTTTTATAAATATTATTCACCTTGCGTTAACAACAACAATCTTGATCATCTCAATGTACGTATGAATTGACTTGACGAAAATCGTGCATTTTCAGAGAACATTTGTGTGTCTGTTTTATTACTTGTTTTCTTGGTACAGTGTATACTAGATAGAGATTAATACACGAGCTAGTGTGAAATTATAAATTATGACAGTTTTACATTAGTCACGTTTATTTTAGAGGGCCTGAAATGCATACTATTATACAGTCAGCCTAACTGACGCAAATGCCAGTCGCATCGGCCTCTAGGAATCTTCATAGATCACAATGGTGCCACCTGCAATGTCACTATTTGTTTTAAAATTTACTAAACATTATAATAGTCTAGTTTTCTACAATGGCAGTACGTCCACGCTCGGCTTATTGAACGCCTTGGTACCACGATCTAAGATGGACCGGCCTTCGAGTTCGATGGAATGCAACTTCTGAGTCTGGTAACCAAACTCGGTCTCGAGATATTCGTGATGTCCGTGATATGACACGATCGGAGCTAGCAGACGTCAAAGAACCGCCATCTTGTTTTCTGAAAGCAGTCCCAGGAATAACCCAAACATGAAACGGATTTCACCTTTCGTTTGATCTATGATCCGATCATAAAATGGCCGTCGAGTCTTCTCTCCGTCCGTGCAGTCTGAGGGTGTTCGTCGGCGAACAATAAGAAAATGTCGTCTGCCTTCCAGTGCCTCTGAGCAGCACGGATTCTTCACGGCTGGGAATAGACGACTCTCGAAACCTCGTGTGTGAACCAATCCACAGACTCTGACTGTACACTGTTCTTTGTGGCTTTTACACGCCGCTCCATTGTTTATGACACGAATATGGAAGGACGAGACGCCAAATAATGATGTTGTGGAAAATCAGCTTCTTTGATGTACCGACTTAAGCGTGAGCTACGTGTAGTGACTGGCCGATGACTGAACAAGTAGACAACGCGAATGGACAATGTTTAAAACAAAATTCAAAAGTTATTGCTTAGTGAAATATTTAGTATGTTTTCTTGCGTTGGACAATATTTCAGTTTATTATAGCCTAATGTTCGTGATATATGTTACTGAATAAAATTCCAATCTATGTAATGATAACATTATAGTAATAAAACTGATTTTCACACTGGTATCATGGCTTGTCAGTATATATAGGGCATGAGATAACCTGCAATAATCGTACTCCTGAATGTAGTTAACTCTCTCTCTCTCTCTCTCTCTCCCTCTCTCTCTCTCTCTCTCACACACACACACACACATACACACACACACACACACACACACACACACACACACACCAATACCAATAGAAGCAAAAATACTTAATAAATGTGTCTGTGCAAGCATACAGTGTACTCTGTCTAAATCGGCATCTGTGTAATCCGGCAATCTGCATATACCGGCTCAATGTCCAAGTCCCTGCGGGCGACAGTGACTATTGACACACTGAGTAAACCGGCACTCTCTATAATCCGGCATATTTTCTCGGTCCCAACGTGTGCCGGTTTAGACAGAGTACACTGTATATCATTAATCCGCTGTTAACAATACACTCTCCGTGTGTTGTGTTGTGTTTTGTCGTGTTGTGTTCTGCCCAAGGATAACCAGTTGTCTACTTATGCTAGAACTCATTAATCACTCATAGATCCTGCAACCTAATCGCGAGCATTACCCTCTTACAACAATACCTGAACACTTATATACTAGAATACAACGTCTTTCCTCTCATCTTACAGAACGTCAAGACAATAGCGATTGTATAACGAGGTAGACGCCCAAGGAGGCTTCTATAGAGAGGTATTTACTTACACTGTGAGAATCATCACCATTCTCCTCCGTGGAGCTTTTCACCCGATAAAACCTAGGTCTCGGGTTCACATGTTCCCAGTCCGCTTTTGTCAGAATCGAGTTCAACCTTTAACAGAACCCCGGTTCGATTTCCTTCTACATTTCACCCGGGGAGTTTCGATTTCACACAAACCCGACCCGCTGAGGACGCAGACTGGAAGTAATATATTTTTGTTTTGTGCGCACTGACACAAACATCTTTCATCACTGGCAACGTTGACTTCAGGTGTACAGAAATGTGTTTAAAGATGCGTCATTTTCAAAGAAATTACACATAATAGGCAACCAAATTAATTCAATAGAAGCGACATGGCCGTTTTGATAAAAAGTGTGAACGAAAGTGTCTGTCCGGAATATGTTATTGTCCGTTCGTATAATAATTATTGATGGGATTGCAGAAGCTGAGATTAATGATAATAAGGCATTAGGTTAATAGTACCATGTAATTATTCAATGGCGCTGCCTATTTCGTCCCAGCTTTAAACACGAATAACCCCATGTGCTCGTAACAATTACAAATATTAAAATATAATACTAGTATGTTAGTTGATGAATTCAACTCTTGTAAAATTTCTCAATTAATCATTCAAAACACCTTTCTTCAAATTTATCTTTAGAAATGTGTATCAATTTTGAACACGTACAATGGAAATAAATTAATTCCGAACTGCAATTAGTTCAGCCTCGACACATCGCAGAAACATGTATTTGCCTTACTCGAATCTTATCCAATGGCAAAAGACGTCACCGGCCAATATAACGCCCCGTCAATTATGAAGGCAGAGCGGTGCGAACGCACATCATTTGTGGGGTGCCCCTTTAACAGACGGAGAGCGAAAGCGAGCTGAGATGATTGTAAAAAGTTTACGAGGGCAGGGAGCTCCACACACCGCTGTTTGTCGTCATGCTAGGGCTGAAGAAACTCGTAAATATCGCTCGTTACTGCACTCTCATAAAGGCGCACAGCACAGCGTATCTTGCAGAATTACTTTACCGAGCTAATGGCGGAGCACGGCATGATTTTGAACGATATAAGAATATAAATATGTTAGCTAACAGGATTACACCCCGCGCAGTCAATAAAACATTGGGCCCGCAGCCACGCGCGGTCTTGACAGTTTATGTTGTCGTAAATATACACTGGTCTATGTACCTCGAGACTGAGTTAAGCCTCATTTCGTCTTTATGTGCATTTCATGATTTGTTATGATCTCGTACGGGCGATTATCTAGTTGAGTGACAGTACATACTAGTATCTAGATGTAGAGTTGTCCATCTGTTCCGGCGACAAAGCGAACCACGAACCAACACAGCGAACCATGAACCTAGCCATGAACCAACACAGCGACCAATGAACCAACACAGCGACCAATGAACCAACACAGCGAACCAGCGCAAAGGATTCGACCACATCGGGTTATACAAAAACGGGGTTTACTTAACTGGAGTCCGGTGGCTGGTAATTGGACGTTTATAACGGACAGAAGTGGGGATTGAATAACGCGATGAAACTATTTTATCAGCGCTCAATCGCCATCGCATCTGACCGTTGTCTCCGCTGACGGTACGTGTTTACCAATTGCCACGCACTTTGTAGGTAATGGAAGCGCTTTAGAAAGCGCGGCGCGGGCTTGTTTAACTAATCGAAGACATTCCAGACCAGTTCGCGAGAAGTAGCGAAGGAAATCACGGATACAATTGCAGAAATTTGGACCCAAAGTTTGCCTACATACGATCAAGAACCGCTCCCCTGTGAAGTGTTCATCACTGTCTGTCAGGGGCCGTGTTTCGTAAGGTTACGATCACTCAGAGTATTAAGACAATTTCTGACATACAAGGCAATTTTCTCTTGCGAGTCTTTCGAAGAATGTTGCTAAACATGTCCGTCCATATACGCAGCGAGGTAATAGCTTCTGAGAAATTGGCGACGAACCCAGACATGGGCAGAGACGGTTTTATTTACACATTCGTAAAGTTACGACGTTTTGCGTGCTGTCCCTAGCAATCAACTTCCACTAACCGCTTGTAAATATTGTTTCCCTTTCCATTGATTGGACTAAGAAATTCATCAATATTGAAGACAGTGTTTTGTCATCAAACAACATCAAAGGCTCGGGCTGGGAAAGCGATGTCGAGCAGGCCCGAGTTATACTAGAACGATAGTTTCAGGATTAAAGCAGGAATTACGTCAATGATTGGCCAATGAATAAAAAAACACGACTTGTGGTCAACTCCCGTCGACTTCATTGCTGCAGAGTAAGCCGGTAGTACTCGCGCCCGACACCGACAAATTGAACTCATTCTCAAAGTAATGACCCGAATCTCCGTGTGGACGGGTCATAGCCAATATTCATTGTCTTGAGAAAATTGTTGATTTGTCATTCCCCGATTCCAAAAAAAGCCACGTCGCATCTTTAATTGGGAGATAGCTAACTCTTTCATGGGAGTTGTTACAGCGAGGCGAGCAACACATTTGCGCCAATACAATGTCCATGGCGGGGTAATAGAAACTTGTCAAACCATGAAAAAAGGTTCCCGATCTATGTGCATGTGACTGAAATAACTTCGACTTCCGACATTGAAAATGAATACAGCAAACTGCAGCGGCACTCTGAAATGTAGTTTGATTTGGAAATATACTTGTGTAAGCCAGTTATCCAATCTGCGAGTTAGTTTTGAACTCGCACACCTAAGTGACCACGTCGTTGTCTGTCAAGGCCCCGGATGGAGCTCCTGATAACACAAAGATCAATACGAAGCCCCCAAAAGTCCCAAATCTTTAGAAATGTGCGCTTTTATGGAAATTGACAAGCAGTATTCAGTTCTGATTCACGCGCGTTACAACCGTGTTCAAGGTCACTCACGTGTACGTCAGAAGTTAATTATAGATATTCCGTTATTGAAGGCGGAAATTGATTAATCAGGTAGAGAGGGCCGACGGAAACCAAAATGGACAGTTGAAGTAGAACCTGTATTATACTCGTAAATACAACATCATGGCATATATCCTAGTACATGTATATATAATTGCGATAAACCGTAATTACTCCTTTCAAGTAAAAATCCCAGAACCGGCGTTTATTTAAGGCACAACGGTATTATTTTCCCCAAGCAAATACATGTACATGTATCAGAAATAACAATTCAATAAAACTATATACAAAATAGCATAGGCTAGCTTGTGCAGTTTAAACGATGTGCGAGAGCTAGCTGTGTTGAAAGCCGTCAGGGGTTAATATTGGCACTATTGTCCTATAGCCAAAGCCAAAATGCGCAATGCTAAGAGTATCCTAAGAACTAGTAGAAATCTAGGCCTTATTAGGCTTATACTACCAAATATTATGTTATCATTATCACGAGGCGTGCTCCATTATGTTAATATTACCCTCTGGCACCCCATGAATAAATCTTTTAAACAAGAATATAAATCAGGAATGATTTATTTTTATTTTTTAAATTTCTCAGCCGACGGATGCAGCATTTCAGTGAAGTGCGAATGATTCTACGCCGGAATCTAACGAAGTGTTCCAAGTACGGACTGGACACTGGATTATTTCTATACAGGTTTAGTAGGTGTGGAACGCTCGCCGTGTAATTAGTAATTACACTCGATACATCCCGCATATTTCACTATACGTTTAGCACCTGTCTTGGATCAACCGTCACGTGCTCTCCATTAAGTACTCGTCCACATTACCTCATAATCATAACTCGCACCTGAACATACTCACACGTGAGTCGACCCTTGAACATTAGTAATCCAGAATTGTTTGGGATTTTAATGTCAGAATGATATCAGATTCCATGTAGGTCCTATGCGTATTCAGATGCCGAACCAAACTGTTTGAATTTGTGCTCAGGTTTCAGAAAAATCATATTATTCGCTGAATGCTGTACCTCAGCCATAGATTTAGCTTTTACTGATAGGAGTTTTATCAGCAACACACCCCAAATCGGAGGCAAAACTTCTTTTCCAAGGATTTATAGGTGCAAGTAGACGATCAAATTTGAATGGTTTTAATTTGAATTATAGTAACTAACCAGAATGAAAGAGTTTAAGTATTAACGGGTTTTTCAGTTATCTCTCGATACGGCGTAAGTTTCAACACGAGTGCAATGTTTTTAATACTTGAAGTAACTAGTAATTGTACTAACACAAACAAACGCACGCACGCACACACACACACACACACACACACACACACACACCACACACACACACACACACACACACACACACACACAC
>JAULBO010122103.1:3359-18233 GCA_032355325.1 Clypeosectus delectus | reverse complement strand
CATACACTGCATACAAGCCGTGATATGAGCACGTTCTTGAAAGCGGCTTTAAACCCCAATTACCAACCAACCAACGTTATGTGTACACCTGATAATGAATTACTGAATGTTGGGGTTTGACATCCGTTCGCGATTGTTTTTGGTCTGTAATGGTCAATGTCAACATCTCGTTGTAATCTCCATTACTCTCTAGAGGTATAGTTCACTTACAATTTCGACTGAACTTAAATACAGCACGGGGGGAAATTTGCTATTATAAAGCAAAAATACGGACAATGTTCATTATTGGTCGATTAATTAAGTTCTCTGTGAGTATAATATACTAGTAATACGTACCATTAATTGTTGTTGTTGGTTGCCTTACATTTCCAGTATATGATCGCATTGTAATTACCTGTGTGATAATTATACGCGAACTAATCCTGAAAGAGGCTCTAAATCTCAATATTAAAAATATTAAATAAATACATAATACTAATTCATATCGAAGCTGCATTGATGATATGAACCACCGAAGGCGCACGAAGTATTCTGACATACACCCGGAAATAGCCTAGGTGATCTACCAGTATTTGTAGCCCCTGACCCCAGTCATGCACCGTCGTGCACCAGGTGCTAGGGCAACAGCCCCTAATGTGCGGGATCCAGACTGCAGGCGGGCAGCCAGTTTGTTCCGTGTGCACCGAGATGACGTCTATATACGTTTTCAATTCAGAGCATCAGCCGAGTGTACCGTCAAAATTAAGCGTGTTTGCATCTAGCCTCGAAACAATCACAGTGTCCACAAACCCAGAGACTCGTACAAATGTCTGTTAAATTTATCACGCAAACATAGGCTTGTTTGGATACTACGTTTGCTCCTCGAATGCCTCCCGAGGATGAAAGGCAGAATCGACATTCGTCCCTGGAGTTGACTTCACTTCCAACGAGATTGTCGTCTGCCCACGGCACGTGGCCCGTGCTCGCTCTCGGTCAGTCCTGACTGCTATTGGTCAGTTCACCGGTATGGTTCCGTGTGCAACGCCTTGACGTTTCGCATTTTAAGTTTGATTTGGCAGCATACCAGGAAAGACGCAGTTTCGTATTTGTATTAGAGTAATTAGAACTCGAGCATATACTCTCTTTAAACAAACCTTTTCGTTTGGCGAGATATATAAATGTCAAAAACAGATCATTCGACATTCGGCCAATTGTGGGTTAAAGGCGACTTCATCATCCATCCATCTGCCACAAATTGCTTTAAAACGTTTGAATTAATAAAAATCGATTTTTATGAATACACAACAATGGACATTATCGAACATGGCGTCGTTAGTCGGGATAATCGATCGTTTGAAGCCATTACTCTGCACGATTTCGTAAATACGCCGGTAGAATTGAAAGCCGGGTTTGGAGACAGATGACTAACTCGGACACAGGCTTATAACGAGGCGCAATTTCTCTGTCCGAACCAGTATGGCATGTGGCTACGACTCGGTCTCTCAATCATTCCGCTCCGAGAAGAGGGGTAAGATATTTCTTGACATTTTTCGTGGAGCTACCAAGCATTGCACCGAGGTCATCTCGAGGTGTGTGGAACTGGCGAGTTTCCTCCTCGACAATAGAGGCGTTGTGCGCATCACGTGACCTCAACTTCTGCAGCCTTATTGGAATAGTATTCATAGCATTGTGGCGGAATATCAATACACACATCCAGCCGTCTCGCCTGTAGTAGCCGTCGTTGCTGCTGTGCACAGCGTCATCTGCCCAGTAACGTTTTGATAACACTGACCGACTCGTGGGTAACGAACGAATCGACACCATGTGCTTTGTGGACGTCTCCTTGATTACTTGTTACATCTGTGGATATAAAGTGATACCCGGATATACCTGATTCTTGATTGCCACTGGGTAGGTATATATGCTAGCGTTTCATACGTAAGCGTGTTATGAATCGGTATGTTAGCAGACTATAATTATAGCTTGAAAATGGAAATATTTTGTGTCGAGCAAATTGAACTTTTCCAACGACCCTTCCGACGATGTTGTATACCGGTAATCGATTCTCCACACGTTATACTCTTTATGTATTGTATACAGTTTATGCTGTGTGTGAATTAGCCTGTTCATTGATTGGTTCGTAAGCATTATTTATTAATACAATACAGATTAAGTGGTATTTAAAAGCACTGTTGGTGTGTGTGCAATCGAATTCTTCATACGTTATTTGTATTAGAGAGTTCATTTCAACGTTATTGGAACTAATTTCGATAGGTAACTCATTAAAAAATATATATGTATGAATCACATGTCTTGTTAGCCTTTTAGAAATACAGTATTCACAAAATTAAAAATTCAATTTGCATTAAATATTTCGAGGTCATGCAATTAAATACTTTGAAGTAGGAAATGTTTTTAAAGTGCGTCGATGGTTTTTCGAGTAGGTATTCACAACACACATTCTTTGTGGTCATTTATCGTGAAGGAATTAGTGGATGTCCTGTAAGTATTTGCCCCGTTAGTAAGCCGAGCAATTCATTTAGTGCGGCACCTGGGTTTATTGTTTGATGAATGACTAGTTTGGAGCAATAACGAATGTCCATGCCAGTGTATCGTTCAGGGCTACACCATTCGGTGAAGTATTGACGACGTTCAGACGTTCGGTGCACTTGTACCGTTCTCCTTACCTCGGAATGAGTTGCATCGTGCAGAATTAGTGTTTGGGGTTTGGAGTACTAGTATTGGAGAAAGCGGATAGGTGTGGGTACTAGTTATAGGTCCATACTATTGGTAATTATGGGTACAGGGAGGGTTTCGGTGGGGTGATTTTTTTTGGGAGAATATAGTAATGACTCATTATGATATGTTTTTTGTATGTTTGTTTAACTTTTGATTTTGAGCTTTGGTATTGCAATATACCCGTTCTTGTTGTTTGTGTGTATATATACTATAGTATTTGTTTGATAACGTGCGTTGTAAGAGAAGCGTACACTGTACGTTGCTTCAGATGATCTATGATTTTGCGTAACGTACCTACATTGTTGTCTACCACAACGTCGGAAATACTGATTCGTAACTATTAAATACTGTTTTTGATATTTTGTTTAAAGGTTATTATTGTGTACGTTTTGTTATACGAGGAGGACATACCGGTAACAGGGAATTATGAATCTGTACTGACAGTAAATTTACGTCCATAACTGTCAATTGTGGATTTCTCTTCAGTTGGAAGCTCCCGTGTTTGCACTATTTCACACAAGCTTAAAGCAAGTAACGTACGAAACTTTAAAAATAAAAACCCACCACGACACTCCGGAAGTAGATAGACGTCTACAACGGCGGTCTTGTCATTTAAGGACATTTAATTGTTACAAGTTTATAGAAGACTATTTATGATAATGGACCCCATAGATATACAGTATACTGATCCATGACGGTATGGCTTTCGCAAAGGCTGGAAACAAGATAGGCTTGATCGAGTCAGCTCTAGATGAAAATAGGGGAGGGGAAAGCACATGAACGTGCTAAACTTGTTTTACACTTTCAATGGACATTTTAACTTCAATGGCCGACTTGGGATGGGTATGCTTTGAATATTAACCAGCGTTAATGACGATCACGAGCGTGTGGACTACCCAGAATGGGCGAAGAAGGGTTTGCTTTAATTTGCGTTATAACAACGTTAAAGGGGCGTCCCAAAAAATCTAGTAAAACAAGATGTCGACAAAAGGTATACCGGTATATGGATACAAATCTTAGTGCATAACACAATGTCAGAATTATTTTAAGTGCTATTAAAGTAGTTTATTTGAAAAGTTATTGAATGAATTTTTTTTTTTTAAAAAGGCATTTATATGAATAATGTTTGTCGTGTGTTTGGTGACATCCTGTTATACGGGAGGGTTAAATATGTTCTGATATGCACGTTTTATAATCCAGTTGTACATGCACATTAAATAATATGTATACATGTAAATACGTATCGCTGTTAATGTACATGTACTGTATGTATAAATATCTATATACAGGGTGTTTTTTTCTGTAAATATAACGCTATATACTGTATACGCGCTTTCAGAACTCGGATCCAGGAAATACCATCGAAGGATGCTTAACGGTAATGATGTCCTAAGGTAATATGCTGCCGTGTTATAAGTAGCTTGCTTGTGTCAAAATAATCATTTACACACTGATATGACTTTTAAAAAACAAATCCCAGTGAAA
Organism: Clypeosectus delectus; assembly: GCA_032355325.1. NCBI lineage: Eukaryota > Metazoa > Mollusca > Gastropoda > Lepetellida > Lepetodrilidae > Clypeosectus > Clypeosectus delectus. The sequence goes on along the minus strand of JAULBO010122103.1, from coordinate 14,030 downwards.
TAATGCACACATTTTGCAAGAAGGGAAGAAGTAGTGACGTCACACGGCGCCTCCTACGAACAAGCAATGACGGAGCGTATTTATACATGGTAATCGTCCAGTTTTCGTGCACTGGCTGTCACACACTTCAATTCACAATTGAGTTCTGTGACACTACTGGGGTCGCCATTAAGAAACAATAATCACGGACATTGTTTTACAATGTAAAATGCTAACATTAGAAGGGAATGAAAACAATATTGAAAATTTGAATGCGGGTGGTACGTGCGTATCGTATGCATCCATCTTACCAAGGAGAAACGATTAAGTCGATATCATAAATCGGAAAGCGGTATATGCATGTCATGCGTCATATATATAGAAGTACATCTTTAATTTACTCACGATAAAAAAAAATTAATAATCTTGCATCCGGTTAACATGAAAGTTCCTGAGAAACTTTCCCACGTGAGGACAAACGAGCATGCACGCGTGCCCGACACACGCAGGGTCGGAGGTCGCGCTCAAGGCAGACATATGGCTGCTGGTGTAATTACCCACACCTGGGGAGCGTTTCCTACAGTTGAAGGAACCCATATGAGGATTTCCTTGTTGTTGCCGTGGACTATATATCCAACTGTCAAGTTCAGGTCCTGTGACTGCTTATGTTAATTTCACTGCTGATGCTACTAATTTCAACATCCAACTCGCCCCATATGGTGTCAATTTTGACATTTTCAGAAAATGTGGGTTTTTTAATTTTTAAATTTGTACTTTTATATGATGCATGTTTTAATGTGTTGGATATTTTTTCTTGTACAGTGTGCTGTAGCGTATGTAGCCTATTAAATGTTCAATTTAATTTCACTACCGTTAAATATTGCGTGTGTATACAGTATACTATAGACTCAAATTACGCGTATATTATACGTGGCCATGCATGCCCTCCCTTGTAGCTTGAAGTTGTACCCACGGCTGGTTGAATGTCAGTATACTCAGGAAGGAATCAAACGTAAAGTGAATCGCCCTGTTCTCGGGCAGAGGATGTATGACATTATGTACCATGACTTGTCATATTAATCTGCCTGCTTCAGCACATAGTTTGGTATGGGACCAATAGCCGAATATACTGAGCAGAATGGACTATACAGAGAACTTGCATGCGAACAGCCATCAATTTATAATGACTGAAATCGTAGAAATGCATACAGGGAAATGGATCCAATTGACAGCTAGCACGCAACAAGCACGCAATAAACACGCAAGAAGCATACTGTAGTTGCACACACGCTTGGACTTCGTGTAAGATCGTGCCCTTTATAAATGAATTCTCATCAGACCGGTTTAGGATGTTCAACGCGCGTGCGCGGTGTCGTTGCATTTATTTACATTTGTGAGGGGATGCTATAGTAGCGATGTTATTATGAAGCTCGCTTTTATCAGCAATAGTTTCGGTAATGCGTGTAACATCATAATATGACGCCGAACGGTTACTGTCATTTTCATTCCGAGACGTGGTCAACCATAACTTTCAAATTTAACCTTCTACATGCTGTAGGCAACCGGAGATGCCCTGTGATAACAGTGGGCGTGATTAATCCAGCAGGGAGAGGGTTAAATTCGGCCAATGTACATGTATATCAACTTTGGATACGCATACATGTAAACACTCACTTACTCGCACGCATGCACACTCGCACGCTCATGCGTCTCTCAAATATTTGGTCAATAATTATCAGCTTGAAAATGGAGAGACCCCTAAAGGTACTTCCATGTTTTCCGAAATCCATAAAACTTGGTTCGCTGATCAAGTCGTACAGGTGTGTATTGTTTGATAAATAATTATTACTAGTATGCGATCGCCGAAGTGGTTCCTTTGATGTGGTATCTAACGCCCCGGGGGAAAATGTTGTCATAGCAACTAGGAGGGGCTGTTTATTTCACCCCGTGTGACGTTCAATAATTATACTAGTATACCTGTACATATGTGTATAGGCCTATACTAGACCAGTATGCCAGTGTTTAATGAAGCAAAAGAGGGGTTAGTATAAACACTAGTCAAAATGTAGTACTTAGCTCGAGCAAAAATGCCTAATGCTACAGGTATCATGAGGACTGGTATAACATTACTATTTATTAGGCGTTTACTATTATCATATACTAGTAGTAGTACTACTACTACTACTACTACTACTACTACTACTACTACTACTACTACTACTACTACACAAAGTTAATATTTTACCGCTGCTGTTGAAATGGCGTGGCGTGGCGGGCGGGAGATGGGGGGCCAGTAAGATGGAGTAGGATGGAGTAAGATAGAGGGAGATGGTGAGATAGAGGGAGATGGTGAGATAGAGGGAGATGGCGAGAGGGAGGGAGATGGTGAGATAGAGGGACATGGTGAGATAGAGGGACATGGTGAGATAGAGGTACATGGTGAGATAGAGGGACATGGTGAGATAGAGGGACATGGTGAGATAGAGGGACATGGTGAGATAGAGGGAGATGGTGAGATAGAGGGAGATGGTGAGATAGATGGACATGGTGAGATAGAGGGACATGATGATATAGAGGGAGATAGTGAGATAGAGGGAGATGGTGATATAGAGGGACATGGTGAGATAGAGGGACAAGGTGAGATAGAGGGACATGATGAGATAGAGGGAGATAGTGAGATAGAGGGAGATGGTGATATAGAGGGAGATGGTGAGATAGAGGGACATGGTGAGATAGAGGGACATGGTGAGCAGATAGTGAGATAGAGGGAGATAGTGAGATAGAGGAAGATGGTGAGATAGAGGGAGATGGTCAGATAGAGGGATATGGTGAGATATAGGGATATGGTGAGATAGAGGGAGATGGTGAGAGGGAGATGGTGAGAGGGACATGGTGAGATAGGGGGACATGGTGAGATAGAGGGAAATGGTGAGATAGAGGGAGATGGTGAGATAGAGGGACATGGCGAGATAGAGGGAGATAGTGAGATAGAGGAATATGGTGAGATAGAGGGACATGGTGAGTTAGAGGGACATGGTGTGATAGAGGTAGATAGTGAGATAGAGGAAGATGGTGAGATAGAGAAAGATGGTGAGATAGAGGGAGATGGTGAGATAGAGGGATATGGTAAGATAGGTGGAGGGAGATAGAGGAGATGGTGAGATAGAGGGACATGGTGAGATAGAGGGAGATGGTGAGATAGGGAGATGGTGAGATAGAGGGAGATGGTGAGATAGAGGGAGATGAGATGGTGAGATAGAGGAAGATGGCGAGGTGTAGATGGTGAGATAGAGGGAGATGACGAGGTGTAGATGGTGAGATAGAGGGAGATGGTGAGATAGGTGGAGGGAGATGGTGAGATGCAGATGGTGATAGAGGGAGATGGTGAGATACAGGGAGATGATGGGATAGAGGGAGAGGCTGAGATAGAGGGAGATGGTGAGATATAGTGGTAGAGACGGAGAGTGGCAGAGAGAACAGAGAGAGATGGATAGAGACTGAGAGTGAAAGAGAAAAGATATGAGGGAATGGATAGAATGAGAGAAATGTTAAAAACATAATACTGTGGAGGGAAATGCTTCGTAAAGACATGCATTTTCATGTTCCCGTCATTATATGATTATACAACATTACTATCCATGATCAACTGTACTAAGGCGATGAAATAGTGCATTTAAAGAAGATTCAGAGTTACTAGTACTTAACACTTCAAATCGCCAGATTGGGCATCAATGGCCATTTTGACAACGCTTCGACACTAAATGCTATTTTAAATACGAATACAGTATGTAACTAAGTGGAAATCTGCGTTTTCCAGTGAAACCGCCCTCGGTCCATCTGTAATCCAATATCAGTTGTCTTTACATGGTAACCGCTAAACTATAATAAGCAACAACAATGGGCAAGCCAATACTAAGTCTTCTTAACAGAGATATGTTTGTGTCTGGTAATCCAACCGGGTGTTTTAACTACGTTAATAGCGCATGACCGGATGTTAATACGGGCTTGATATGCCTTTATAATAAACATAGTATGGCAATGTCACGTTAGGGCGGCGAGTCGCGTGCCACGAGCCCATGTGTTGCCTTCAATATTCTCCAGATGGTAGACTACGTGGGAACACATATACGTGCTAGACGAAAATAAAGTCTACGGGATTTGTGTTTCCTTCCACGTACCCTGATGAAGGAGAAGACAAAATACCATAAGCCCTAGTTGTAGACTATTAAATTATAATTTTTGTCTGATGAAAATGGAAAACGCCTCAACGTCAGTTGGCCTAAACCTTTAAGATTATTAAGGTATCCATTTTAGTATTAAATAATACATGACACATGTACGACCATGTGGCATGTTTAGGGGTAGATTAGTCTGGTTGTATCTCCCGCCATGTATGTCAAACGTAGAGCTCTATGATTTTAGTTATGGTTAGGATGGAACACCAGAGTAATCTCGGGCTAATACAGTATATACAGGTTCAGTCTCATTAAAATCAGATCCGAAACTAACGCTCAAACAGATACATGTATATATTTAGCACTCGCTGAGATATGATTTTAATGAGATTGATACAGTTTACTATAGGCTATATTAACCCGGTAAATGATGGGCGTGATGTCACAACACATGTAATATAATCCAGTAATTCCGGGATGTTCATAGAATTAAATGCCCTACTTGTTGACAATAATTATATGTGTAATTGAAATCCCACGCATTTCGAATCGGTAATGTTAAAAAGAACGGGTATAAGTTAAGAACAGCTACCCGCATCAACATAAGGGAAGCAACTCTAACCGTCCTTAATAATGGTAAAATACAAAGCAGCACTCGTATAATCATTAAATAGCGCCCATGACTTCACCAGAAAATTTTCATTCAGGCTCTTGTAAAAAAAAATAGAAGATAAATTATATTTACAATAAACATTACTATTTTTGTTTAATATACTAGTAATACAAATTAAATATCTAAGGAATTGAGTCCGCACTGAGATAACAATTACCGTTTTTCTAAGAGTAGCCTACATGTTTCAGTGTCATTGTCTCAAGTGGTAGCCTACAGTAACTTAATTATGCGACAGTGATCATATATCATGATCACAAAAGTTTGTATTCCAATCAAACTGGGTTTCAACTTATAGTAAAAAATAATAATTGAAAATTTCGTGCTCTCAAAATGGATCGGACTATTTTATCGGATCTCATATTAAGTCGGGCCTGCTTGCTCGCTCGAATGTCTGTTTAATGGTTGGATGGTATAATGCGCTTGGGTTTAATTGACACTAACCGAAAACCACATCCTTGGCACGATAATTGCCCGGATAATCTTGTATAGGAGTATGGAGATACGGTCCTGCTTTCTACACAAAGTATATCTGTTCCATTAAAGGTTATATAGTTTTAGTGCCAATACAGTACATTAAGTACGCGTGTTACTGTATATCATATATGCAATGTTAACTACACTGTACATGTAGTTTGTACGTTATGGTATTATTGGTATAGAGCTACTCTAACGTACGTTATTACTGTATAAATATACACTAGTATCTACATACATATGTAGCCTTCCTGTATACATACATGTCATACATACATACAGGTGAAAACTTGTAGAGATTGTACTCCAGCGGTTCCCACGCACCTCACAGTCTCGACTACGCCGTGTGGCTGTCCCGTTACAATGGATTCGGAGACATCTAACAAACATCATCAATTAGGCAGTGATGCAGATTTCCTTTAACGGCGCTCTATTCTCCGAGATATCGATGCGCGGATGTACACAAAACGACAAGCCACGCATGGCTTCAGGGCCAATTTCGCTGACTAGTACTAGTAATCGACGCGAGAGAAGAGATAGTCCTTGCAACGATTTCATTATTTTAAGCGACGATTCGAGTTATGTTAGTTCCTTAGTAAAGTGGAGACGATAACAGTGTTTCTTCCGACCGCAGATACGTTGTTTTGAAACAGAAGATTCGGCAGATAAACTCCATAATCGAAATGTTTCCAAAGGCATTACTAGTATTATCATCATCGAAGTTTGCCGTGTTGAAGAAAAAGAAGCACTTGCTAACTAGTAACACTCGTAAGAACAGTTTTAAATCGGCAACTTTAGTGACTACAGTGTACGTCTTCATTTTTTACTCGATTTCCTGTCGGGCCATCAAGATGGCGGATACTTGTTTCAACACTCATTAATGACGGTGAAGGAAAGTACTATTATTTTGTTTTCAAGTCAGTCAAGCATTTCTTCCTCGAGGAGTATATACTGTGTACAGACTATATTATAGTCTATGATAGACGAGATAGTAGTACTAGTATGTGGAAATTAAATCGTGAAAGTTGTTTTATATAGATACGTTAATGCCTTCTTCAGTTTATTACGTTTAAATAATACTATTCATTCTTAAATATATACAGAGAGAGAGAGAGAGAGAGAGTGGGGGGGGGGGAGAGAGAGACAAATATTTATTAAAATGTCTTTGTAAAAAATATACACATATACATCCAGTTTAAAACAACAATCCAGCCGTTACGAGGCACTATTAGATTTGAACCAGAAAAGTAATTACTAATAGATAGATGTACAAATCGTGTACCAATACTATCTCTTGTTATTATAATAAAAGCGTTCACGATGTTTTTGGCGTTTTGATAACATAATATTTGAGAGTGGATGCCAAACATATTTGCAATCCATGATGATTTAGTATAACATACATAAAACTATGTAGGCCTACATGGTCGTCTACCGATGTCTTTGGATCCAATGGGAGCTGTTAATAACTAGCGAATTTCATTGGTCAATTTGTCACATAGTTAACAATCAGATTGCTTCAAGACGAAAACCTCTATCTCGGCTATTGCGATGAAGCTTTAGGCAAAGTAAATATACTGTCTCACCTTGCATGTTCTCTGTGTGCTGACACACCTGCCGCGTCTATACGGAAGAATACCCCCCGGGGGGTTGAAATACGCAATAGTCCAGTAAATAGTACGATAACAAACTCTACCCCAAGGTGGGGATTTCCGTGTATAGATAGTAGTTTAACGGTGTTTTTGAAGTAAAGTTGACTTCTGTCGGAGTTACAACGTGCAAGTACATAATGGACCTTACGTTCGCATAATCATCGTTTAAAGTTTTAGAGATAAGCAAATCCCATCGCTAATGATCTACCGGAACATAGAAGTCGGTATGCTTTTCCTTTTCAAGATAAGTCGATTTGTCATACTACAGTATGACAATTATACAGGCGATTACGTATAATGGAGATGTTGATATATTATACATACGTTCTATCTCTCGGTTTAAATGAGTCCGTGGGTGGTCTTCACGTTGGATAATGCAGTAACGATTACATCAATTAATGCATACATCTCTTTAAACCATCCTGTATACTATATCTACTAGTATATACTATAGTACATGTATTATCTAATCGGATTTGCTATGCGGTAAACAGGGCAGGTGGGACTATGTTTTACGATGTTTGCACCACAGGCATGTGCAAGTTCGATTCAAGGGGAACAACTCCATTAAAAAATAAATCTAGCCTGTCTTACATAGTTTGACATTTTTATGTGTGTATTATTCTATTAAGTTTATTTAGTGTAATGTCTACCGCGATACATGCATGCATACGTGGACTTAAGGTGAAGACGTAACACATTCTTCTTCTTCGTAACACATAAAAGTGTTTACAAGCGCATAGACACTGTGGTATTTCTTGCAACAATTGTACATGCGCTCAAGCAGTATACACTGGAGTCATGCGCCCGCACGCACGCACGCACACGCACACGCACACACACATGCGCACGCACACACACACACACACACACACACACACACACACACTATGATAACCGCAATCACGACAGAATCGCAAAATTCAGGATTTACTGTAGTTTATCGATTGTTAAACTACTAGTATACATGTACTGTCGTACACGCACTGTTAACTTAATTGCTATTACTAGTACCTTATATAGAAGTCATACTAGTATACAGTATATGGATATATATGGGATTGGATTATATATATATATATATACCAAAATATACCTACTAGTATATCGACGACTCAATTATATAGGCCAATCCGCTGTCATTGATTCAATGATAACAGCTCAGAATGAGATAGTTTGTGTCTGGCACAGCAGACAGATCGACAAAGGCTGATACTGAGCCCAAGACGTTTCGTCTAGCGACTTGATTAATCCCATGAAATGTCCATAGAATCGACAAGATTAGGATGTCCAACGGTGTTAATCTGGTGTTCATTGAAATCGGCGCACTGACCAATTTCGGCGCGAATGAGGTGCTAGACACCGTTCGATCACGACTAAATTAGACGGTCGGTAGTCTATAAAATTAAAACCCATTGTGAACTCTCGATATTTGTATACTTAGAAATTAATTAGGTAAGGATTCCCGGTGTGTTTATGTCGTCTTTTGAATAATGCCATGTCATTATAGTGAACGTAGCAATTGGGTGAGCTTTTATTCGACAGGCGCGTGCTGTCTTGGTAGGACGCCGTAAACATTATTCTCGGCAACATCAAAGCGCCGCTCGCTATTAACCATAGGGTTCGACAATGGTTGTAATGGGATTGGATTACGTCCCTTTAAATCTCGAGCCGCTGTCAAGTGCTAAGAAATCCAGTGATGATATGTACAACAATTTTCAAATCGCATTAAATTGGTTTTGAGTGCCAATGAAAGCTTGTGTACAGGTGTGTTTATACATCTTGGTCGCCACTTCATTAAAGAACAAAAGATGCCGCTCGCGTGCAGCTAAGGTTCGACTTAACGAGAGATGTTAAAATGTTTGTTTAAGTGGACCCATCGTTTTGTAAGTGCTCGCTTTTAATCGTGCTAAATTGACAAGAGCTGTTTTGATATGTATGTCAATCATGGTTTTGATGGGATGTCGATTGCACAACAGATGGCGCCACATTCCGTCGTTTCCCGGGAAGGACAAAGAGAATGAAGTTTTAAACCGTAAACATCTATTCAATTTCATATGGGTTTATATACACACATAATTATCATAATGTTGCGTACATATAATTGAGGTAAATTATGAAATTCCGAAGCTCTGCTGTTATCAAAGTTGATAGGAGAAGTTGATTTATTGTATGATGCAAACGGGAGAACACTTGAGACGAAATCTGATTTATCACACGTGTATAGATTTTGGAATTTAAATAAATGAATATTATCTTATGAAAGTTGGACCGGTTCAGTGTTCGTCAAACACTTAGCTTAGCCTGCAATACCCATAGGACATCCGAAGCCTATACCCCCGGGTCTCAGGGTCGTGAGTGACCAAATCACTCCAAGCCCTGCTCAACCATCTGTTGCGCTTTTCTAGCTGCAGATGTCGCACCAATACCCGCGCGACAACCTCGCACCCAAAATCCGGATATACCGTCCCGCGAAACGAGCCTTTCATCAGCGTTTCACCTCCGTTAATTGTCTTTGTTCTTCGAGGATAGGTGGGTGCATGGTGTAGTATATGGAACGCTATGCCGATGGAGATATGTGTTCAAGCAACGCCCTTGTCGTACGCCTGTCATGATACGGGTTTGAGTCTGGGCATTGAATAATAATACGCATGCAAGCCTCGACTATACTTTATTATACATACTATTAAGTATTTACCTGCTTTTTACCGCGGCTGTATATTATTGAAATGAATAACATACAGTATAATAATGATTCATATACTGTAATACGTTAGGTGTGTATATTGTAATGGCGTATTTAGTTATTTAGTTAGAGCGTCGGCCCGGAGAATGTCGTGGGTTCATATCCTCGGCCGTGTCAGACGTTAAAAGTAAAAAGATGGTACTTGTTATTTCCCTGCTTGGCGCTCAGCATTAAAAGGTTAAAGCAAGGACTGGTCGGATCGGAGACAGTATCCATGTTTTAACTGCGGAATATTATTCCAGTGAACTAGCACTATAAAGACCCAGACTAGTACATGCTCATGCACAACACTACATTATACAAGCCGTGATATGAGCACGTTCTTGAAAGCGGCTTTAAACACCAAATAAAAAAACCAACAACCCCAACACAAACACACGCACACACGCACGCACGCACACACACACACACACACACACACACACACACACACACACTAATTGAAATCTCGAAAGTCCTTAGCAATTCTATCAGCCACGCCGTCATCATTAAGATTATAGTCTTAATTTATTTATGAAACTGGTTTTTTTTCATAACCAATGACAGGTGGGAATCTGTGAACACTGAGCTAACAATTGTCGAGAATCTCGTCTACTGTAACCGTTAACCCAGACAGGTGGATGCCGACACCGTTCAACCCTCCTTCAGTGATGTTTTCCCGCCAAATCTGCCCTCTCGAGCACCCTCCTTTTGAGGGGGCACACCCACTCTAAAAGATTCCTCCATTAATGCTCCGTCTCCATCAATGCCTGAATACGTAACCTTGAGTGAATGTTTACTCATCCATAGCGAGGTTGATTAAAAAATATATATACACCTATACGCAAACACACATTACCTGTCGTGGATATCGCGAAAACATCTCGGATTTCACTACAGGTGTTTTAGTTGTTCCAGAGATGTGATCGGCATTAGAGCGAAACTGTTTTCCCCCATGCATTTTCCTCCTTCCACACCTACCACCCCCCATCT
>JAULBO010122081.1:0-10292 GCA_032355325.1 Clypeosectus delectus | reverse complement strand
GCAAAACACAGCCCATCTAACAGAGGACTCTATTCTCTTACGTCACTTCCACAAGTTGGTCAACCAGGAAGTAAAATGACTGTAGTCTGATGCCATCTCTCCCAGGGAAGAGCACTCCTTGCTACGAATATTCCGTTTACTACCCTTCCCAGCATAAGCATGCAGAATCTGGTAGGTAGAGTGAGTTACTAGTACATATGTATCTCCTGCACCATGGTGTTTCTAATTTGAAAACAATTAGCCAATCAAAATATATATGTTGTTAACCCTTTGAACCCTAGCTGGTCCCTCACCTGTTCTGCTGTTAGCCTATTTGGGGCCATATTTTGCAAAAAGCTTTATCAAAATCGGAGAAACTTGACTGACATACAATGGCGATGCTCTCCAGGCCATACACATGGTGTAATTAAGCTGATCGCTGATTGGCCGAGGAACGGTAAACATAGCAGTTGTAAACAAGAGCATAAATTATAAATGCGAGATGGCGGGATATAGTCAATCACAGCTAGTGCGCCCCGCATAAGCGCGGCGGCGGGTTCAAAGGGTTAATAGCTACGAAAGCGTCCCGGTTGTTTTTGAAGATGTTTGTTTATTGATCACTGACAAAAGCTCTTTGATCTCGGAGTGCCAGAAATTCTGGCTTGTGATGGCACTATATAGGGACCATATATAGTAGTCGGTCAAGTTAGGTCACATGACCTAGGCAAGATGGATTCACATGTGATCGTCCGGTTTTGAGGGGTGTCTGCATGCTTTCGCTATACCCACATTCATACTACTATAGTATATAATGTGCTAATACCACCTAAGTCAGACTTCGGTTGTTTTGGAATTGAATTTTTATCAGTAGAAAGCGCGATTCATTCTGCATCCATCAGTATACATATAAGCAGTGCATGTATGCTATAATTCCTTTGTGAGATATGGCTATTTCAAAATGAGTTTTTTGTAACAAAATAACCTGTTAACGATTTTTGGCCCTCCTGAAAAGTTGGAAAAGGTGACTTAGGGGTTTTCAGCATATTAGCCCTTCAGATGTAGACAATCGAGTGAATTGACGTCATAATGGTGATTTTCTTTTCTGGTCTCCAGACCGAGTTTTAGGAAATGATTAATTACACTGAAAGCTTTCTCTTGGACATCAAGGATGAAAGAATACTAATAAATAGTTAGGAGTGGACATTTTATTTACATTTCATATATTATAGTTACATGTACATATATCCCAGATAATGCTACTGGCATTTGAGAGAGAGAATGATTATTTAACATACAAACCGAAACAAGGTAAATCAATCCAATGTATTCATAAACATTCTCCCTGCTGGATTAATAGTTGTTGTTTTCAAGAACGGGCTCATATCATGGCTTGTATGCAATGTATGCATGTGTGCTTTTGTGTGTGTATAATATGACTGCTTGTGCCAGTCTGGGTATTTCACCAGTCTTTATAGTGCTAGTTCACTGGAATATCATGCCACAGTTAACATTGATACTCCACTCAGACACATATTATACTGACTCCGAGCCGACCAGTCCTTGCTGAGCATCAGCAGGGGAACAGCAAGTACCATATTTTAACGTCTTTTGGTATGACATGGCCAGGGATTCAAACCCACGACCTTGCGCTCTCCGGGCCGACGCTCTAACCACTACGCCACGGAGGCGGTCGATTATTAGTACGTTCCTCCAAGGGTGAAATTTAAAAATAAATCTTCACTTTTCTACAAACACACCGACAGGGTAACTTGTGTATTATTACTCAATCACACTGTCAGGTCAGATGTTTTGTCAAAGTAATAATGATTCTGGTTAAAGAGATACTGATTGCAAGCAGTCAGTGCGGGTAGCATAGGAATGACTACATATTTTTGTATACTGGATGTCGACAGTAATGAATCTGTCTGATTGCAATCACATGACTAGAATACACAAACAAGGGTATATAATTATGTATAACTGACGGAATGGGGAAACAAGTTCTTCTTACAGATAGTATTTCTTCTACAATGCCCTGTACAAATATGTCCTGTTTAATATGCTGTTTAATAGGCACAACAGTATTAGTTAAATGTGGACTGTAAAACTGCTACAGGTCACTGAAATACTGTAGTAAATATCATAAAAATGAAAATCTCTCAGTCATACATGTACTTGCAAAGCTAAAAGTAAAATAAATTAATACATCACATTTGTGACAAATGAAGAAGTCAGTAAAGAAAGTTTCACACAAAGAAGAATCGATTGGGGGCACACTGCAGTTTTGTTGTCATGACAGCGGAACAATAACATATCTGCATATTTCTTAATAAATTGTGCAAAATCAAGATGGTAAATACAGCAAAAATGGGAATAAATTGATTATGATGTAACCAAAATATTCAAAGTTGTTTGCATATATACATGTACTGGATTTTACGAATATCAAACAGTAAGAATATGAACATCCTCAACATAAAAAAGATGAGCGTAAAGGTAACATGAATACCATAGTACTGGATTTTATTTAAAACTTCATATCGATAATTAACATCAGGAATTTCCCAATACTGGTAATTGTTTAAAATTACTAAATTTACTATCAGGGGCGGATTTAGGGTGGGGCTCATCCGGCTTGTGCCAACCCCAACCCCGCTAAAATTTGAGAATATCTTTTTTCCATTTTGGTTGGGTTTTAAAACTTTATATTGACTAAGTTTTAGACATGTATGCCGAAAGGCACCCAACCCAGGAAGCATGTTAATACTGTATACTGTAAATCATAATATTTAATACTATGATTTAATGTGACACCTAGATTTTAGGCACAAACGCGATACAAATTAAATGCGACCGATCATGCTTTAATTCAGGTTGGTTAAACATCCACTCAGGAAATGTTATTATTATGATATTATGGATAATTTCATATGACATCTCATTGTTTTGTATTGTGCATTTTACATTCAGTATTTTGTGTAGGAAAACCGGCAACAATTCGTAAAACAGTAATATCATTGTTTCTCATAATTAAGAGGGCCACCCGTACAAGGTGACACACATGCGACCCCAGGCAGGTCCAATCTGCCGAAATCGGCCACGTCGGAAGGCGACCGGAAAATCTTAACCTAACAACAACAAGAGTGCAGATTGTAACATACACGTACTGTACTGTATCTTATGCAATACCTGAAAATATGTCAAATCAACACGATTTGGCGCAACGTGTCACATCAATCAATAACAAAATTCAAATTTTCCTTTGAAGAGAAACACTATATCTGACACTACACACTTTATTAATATGGACAAAAGTTCTGAGTTGTAAGTTACCATGGCACAGATCCACACTAACATTTGGTATGTTTGGGCCAAATTTTATGAGATACATGTATACTACTGTTAACACTACCATATCATTGAATAATTGCATAAAATTATTGTATAAAGACAAATAATTTCTTATTAAAACACAACAACATTATGCTGTCATCCAATGTAACGAAAAGAAAGTAATGATGACAATAACGAATGATAACGATGTGAAAACTCAGCACTAGTTGACTATATAACAGTTAAGTTCCTGCAGTGTTGCATGTAAAACAAAGTGAGATCTAGGTATTTTACTTGAAATATTTACCAGAGTAATACACGGAGCAACGATGGACATCTTTAGAGACTATACATTCCTGAGATTATTCTTATGATGCTGTCAAAGTGTATATTACTTTATCACCCAATAGTGGCTCTAATATAATATGCAGTAGATATAATTGATATCTCCTTGGACATATCAAATTAAATTGTGATATCATCACTGACGCATTAATGCCATTGAATTATTGCAATGATGTCACAGTGCAAAGGTATGGCAGCTTCTTCATTGACTTTACAGTAAAATCTTTATGAGGAGCAATGTTTCTTCTTAAATGAATAAGAATGACATTGGGTGATAAATATAATCTCACCCTCATGTCTTTTGATATCAAATATATCAACACTTTTATCACACTCTGGTGAGATTCTATATAATGTTTCAAGTTCCTTTGTAAATATTCCTTCAGTACTTAAATCTAATCCCACCCCACACCCTATCTAAAGAAATACTAGTAAGTCAATTTCAAGCAAAGGTATCACTCGGAAGTTCTACTATAAGAATTTAAGTTAGCCTTGGTTGAGCATAGGAGAGCATACAAATTGACTTGCTAAGTTTGTATGTTCATTATGGCAAATACGGTATGTGGAGTTGACACAATTTCCTCCTTATACAAGTATGGACACAATAAATATCAGTTTGGCTGGCACTTGAATATCATATCATACACACACACACACGCACAAACGCACAAACACACAAACACACTCTCCTCACGGCAAGATAAATCTTGTATTGTCGACCCTGACTTTAATAATGAGGGAATCGTCCTTTATATAGTCTTTGGATTTCAACACCTCGTGCGACACGAACTTCGGGTATCCGAATCCCAGCGACTCGATGTCCTTGCATGGCTTCTGGAAGTGTTTCCACGTGGGGTCGGGCACGAAGCTCTCGGTAATGTTGGCGCGGAGATCGGGATCGCCGCACTGGTCGAAGACCGTGAACGAAACGGGCAGGACGAACGGCCAGTCGAGGATGTTATCGTACTCGCCCTGGAGGAGCTTGATGTACACGGACAGGCACCGACCCTCGCCGGCCCCGTTGCCGTTGAGGAACACCGACAGCGCCGCCTTGTAGCCGTAGCGCGACGTGTAGAACGGGGGGCTGACGATCTCCTTCCCGTTCTTGTAGATGGCCTCGATGTACTTTGACTTGTAGTTGGTCACCTTCCAGATGAACGTGCCGTCCGTGGTCTGCGTGACGGTGTGCAGCGCGCCGCACAGCTGCGAGATCTGGCCCTGCTGCTTCCGCACGAGGTCGCACATGAACTGCAGGTGGATCTTCATGAAGTCGTCCAGGTGGCGGTCCATGCTGAAGCGAGGACACTGCAAGGAAGCACACTGAAAGTGAGACTGGCTCATTAGAAGGCAGGCGGGCACATGCAAAGCAAGAGGTGTGAATGCAGACATCACTTTCTGATTCAGCAATGGGAAAAGCAGAGGAGGAGGAGGAGGAGGAGGAGGTGGAGAAGACCAAATGAAAGTTATTGGGAAGATTGAATCGTAATCAGAAATAACAAATAATTAGCTGGTAAATGAATTAATTAATACTAAAATATTATCAAAATTAATATAAAATATAGAAAATGCGTCATTATGTATTTACAATATTAAAAGATGAAAAACATGTGGTATTTAATAAATTCCAATAACAACTGTTTTGCTCCATAACAGATCATTTGGTAATACAGTCAACTCCCACTGTGTCGAGCTCTGTTGTATCGATATTCATGCATAAGTCGAACCAAGTGCTCGGTCCTGACACGTCCTTCTATATTCATCTCTATTCTCTTGTCTCGATAGTCACGATGTGTCGATATCATACCTCGGTACCCGAGGTTCGACACAGTGGGAGTTTACTGTACATACTTTTCTTATGTTATTTTTTTTACAAAATGATACTTAAGCCTATTAAATATGAATAACTGTATATTTATGCGGCATATGTTGTAGCAAGAACAGTCAAGTTAGGTGTAATACCCAATGAAACGCAGTATGATCCAAAGAAACAAAATAGCTTTTATTATTAAATAAATAGCTGATAGTAAACCTCTCCAAAAGTCATGCATAGAGCGTATAGTACAGAACCAGAAATACAATGACCCACAGAGGGTTCTTACCTTGAATTTACACCCACCGTCCTTGAATGGACAAGGGACTGTGGCGGACGGGCAGATCTCCTGCACATGGACGTCCATCTCCTCACGGGGTATCTTGGCGGGATCGCAGCGGTTTGGACACGGGACGGGGTACCTCGGGCACTGATACTGGTGTGTCTGTGAGCAGAGGATGGGGACATTGGTGCCGGGACCGACAACATGTGTAATTATTACAATGAAAGACAGCTCATTAAAAATGTTGATTGAGCAACTTGTGCCAAGTGATTTATATCAGAAGAAAAAAATGATAAAAGATTAGATTGTTGTTGTTAACTGGGGTTTTAAAGGCGTTTCAAGAACGTGCTCATATCACGGCTTGTGTGTAGGGAATGCATGTGTGTATGTGCATATGACTGCTTGTGCCAGTCTGGGTATTTCGCCAGTCTTTATAGTGCTAATTCACTGGAATATCCTTCTGCAGTTAGAACATGGATACTCCACTCAGGACAGATTATACCGACTCCGAGCCGGCCAGTCCTTGCTTTACCCCTTTACTGCTGAGCGCCAAAGCAAGGGAACAACAAGTGAAGTCATTCCGGAACATGCAAAATGAACGTGTATGTACTGGGTGCTTGCGCCCAGCATTCGGTCAAAGAACTAGCTTGCCTAACAATGTAAATATTTATTGTCGATTAAATATATTGGGACTGACAACATTTTTTTTGTTTAAATAGAACCAATTTTCAATATATTTGCTTCCCTGCAATGCTATAAATGTGCATAGAGAATGGCCTAGCATAATAAAAATGGCTCTTGTATACAAGCTGAATATCTGACACACGATGTCGACAGCCATTTTGTTTCGTCACTGTTCAGTCTGCACCACCAGTAACCATTCTGCCTTCCAGATACACATTATAGTTAAAGGTCATATCATAGGTCGGTATGGGTCAACCACTAATGAGATTTCTATCTTACCTGAAGGGTCTCTTTCACAAATTCCCGCTGACAAAACTTGCAGTTCACAGTTCTCTTGTGACACTCATTCTTCATGTGGTTGCCTAGGAACTGCCGCTCGAGCTTGGCACCACATTTGTTCTCGCAGAAGGTGACTTCCTTGGGGCAGCTCCCACAGTGGGTCTGATATGTAACAAGCGTCCGCAGTGAATACACAGATCTACATTTCACAGGATCAATTAGTAAGATCAAAACATTTATAACCTTTTTAGTATACTAGTATATAGAGATCTTAAATGTCACAGGACACTATTATACAGTGTATATGTCACAGGGTCGGTTTTTCACAGATCATGCCGATCTTGTGATTCTAACCTGGGTTGTCTGGGTGTGAGTGCAACGCTCTACCAACTTGGCCAAAGTGGTGACCCCCACCCCCCCCCCCCCCCTGTAACCATGTAATGGTTAAATCAAAGGAGAATCATGAAATTGTATATGGCTCTATGATTTTTATTTTGAAGAAAACATACAATTTAGACATTATTCATAGGCTAATGAGAAATGTTGATATTGGTATTCAAGGGCTTAGTTAGCTTCCTATGAAGTTTACTCATGGGACATTAATGTCCAAATGTGATAGTTTCCTGCATCTAAATGCCGTAAAAATCCAGCAGTGTTATTAAATGAATTATTTGTTGTTTAACGTTTCTGCGAGAATATTTCACTCATACGCGACAATTTTTTTTTTTTAAATGTGTACGCTACTGAGTACAGGTAGCTACACCAATGGTATTAAATACCAACTGTATTCAATGTGGAGTTGGAAGTTGCATATATACTAGTAGGCTACATGTATATCCTACCATTTCAAAGTAATCCCCACCAAAGTCCTGATTGCAATATTCACAGTCCACACGTCTCTTTGGGCAGGTGAACTCAAGGTGGTCTTCAAGACAGAACCGTGACAGTTTTGCCGGACAGCGATTGGGGCACGGCACCGTATCATAGCGACAGTGTTGCAAGTGGCCCTGCAAGAAGAGGGAAATCACTGAGCATTCTTGGTAATTGAAGCCCACCTAAAATATCTGTTTTGTGCGACGGTCAGATGGTCAAATTGTATTTCCAGTAGTGACATATTTATAATAGATTACAGCAGTGTTCGAATTACTAGGGGGTCTGGGGTCATTTGAAACTCTGCAATGTTAAAGGTATCTGTGTGACCCCCTGAAAATTGTAGATTTGACCACCTTTAACATTGGGCCTATGGAGAATGACCCCCTTATTATTTTCGAACACTGTTATAGTGATGTGCTTATAACCTTCTTTCTGCTGTTGGCAACTGAGAGAGAGCATTGGTGCTTTAAAAGACCACGGACAACTGATTTTTGTTGTTGTATAAGTAGCTTGCTTGTGTCAAAATAATCATTTACCGTACACTGATATGACTCTTAAAGAAACAATCCCAGCGAAATAATGCAAATATTGTGCATGAAGGTATAATGCAGTAGTGATGTCACAACAGGACTGGGATCTACGTCAATGTAGAAGCTATATTTTGCATTTGCACTGTGACATTATTGCAATTCTATGATGTAACAATCTGTACACAACACAGTGTCACATAGGAACCAGCAATGACAGAGATAATCACAAGGTTATGCATGTTGTGACATCACAAATGTATCGATCGCCCAATTTTCGTGCACTGGCTGTCACATACTTTAAGATAGCACTGTGACACACTGGTGTCGTTGTTCTGATAACAATAGAAGGGAATGTAAACTATATTGAAAATTCAAATGAGAGTGAGAGGAGAGAGGAGAGAGAGAGAGAGATGGGAGATAGAGAGGAGAGATAAAGAAAGAAATAGAGAAAGAAAAAAATAACCTCAACATCAAACACATTTTGTGGTAGTAATCACGCCTAATGATGACATTAAACACCTTACTGAATGTCTACATCAATTAGCTTGCACATCCATCTGTTACACAAACACCATCAGTGTGATAAGGCGCTAAGACACCCAGCTGGCTACAAAAACATACTTCCACAAAAACATGACATAATCCAGGGTTGTAACCATAGCAACCAACAGCAACAACCCGACTACTGTCTGGAAACGGCTTAAACATGATGAAGTGTTTGGCTTGAACTGGGGGCAAACAGAGTCAATATACAGTCGCTGACAAACTGTCACATTGCTGGATCAGTTTGGTCAGGGAGATTACTGGCAATATGTTTTACAAAGCGATTACAGGCAAAGAAATTGTCTTGTCAAAGTAATTATGTCAAGTTTCCTTGTTCTAAACTTTCTGAGAAGCTTCCTGCAACTAATCGGATGGCGGTTTTAACGTTACAACCTCCGTACCAGATTGATCTCATTCTCTGATCTGTACGGCACCTCATTTGTCTCCAGCAGGAAGAAGGTTAAATTAGGAGCCAATAGAGATATCTCAAATAACACACAGAATCTTCATGCATAGTGAAAACATAAAATTGATGATATTAAACCATGATCTGATTATTTCCTCTAAAATGATCTGGTATCGTAAATTGGCTCCTTTCCTTGACTGTAAAAGCAGATACCGGTACATGTAAATTTGTAAACTTGGCAATGTTTTTTGATGGCTTGGTGGCATATTTGCATGACTGTTGATTCTTGCAAATATAGTTCTTTTTTGTTTCTTCATGTATTAACAATATTAAACCACATAGATAACTTAACACTATCCATCTCATTCTGTGCGGATTGTGTGTTTTTGACCAACACATTTTGTATTATGAACATAAGTTTAGGCTATATCCTATCCACACCCACGGCCATTGTTTACCTGCAGCTTTTGCAATTTGTCCACCCAGCAACACCCTTCCTTGTGGTGCCGACACCGCACATTCGTGTTCATTATTTCCGACTGGACTTCCTGATCGGGGAATATCTGAAACCAACCAATCAGCATCACTGATCATGACGGTCCACGATTCAATAACGCCTTCATATTTAAAAAAATATTTATAAGAAATGTCATCAGTGTTGTGCCACAAAGGCCTAAAAATTAGTAAAATGCATATTTTTCTAACACTATCTTATATCATAAACAATGACACGTACAGATTACATATGTTCTCAGTCAAACTGTTGACTTCATCCACGTGACATTACTTCACAACTAGATAATGTTCTCAGTCATGAACGTGGATGGTAATTACTGCACTCAGACACATTATACTGACTCCGAGCTGACCGATCCTTGCTTTACCCCGTTAATGATGAGCACCAAGCAGGGGAACAACAAGTACCATCTTTTAACGTCTTTTGGTATGACAGGGCTAGGTATTTGAACCCACAACCTTCCGCTCTCCGGGCCAACGCTCTAACAACTACGCCACAGACGCGGTTCCTCAGTCAAGTAGACAGACTGTTCACTATAGGTCTACAGTTCATGGTTGGATGCTTTACTTGGTATGCAGACTGGTCAATGTTGTTATTGTTGTTAATTGGGGTTTAAAGCCGCGTTCAAGAACGGGCTCATATCACGGCTTGTATGCATGTGTGTGTATATGACTGCTTGTGCCAGTCTGGGTATTTCACCAGTCTTTATA
>JAULBO010122070.1:0-10294 GCA_032355325.1 Clypeosectus delectus | reverse complement strand
GGAATACTATTACGCTAGATTGTCAGTAGAGATTTCACCGACATACAGTGTACCTGTGTCAGAAACCTCCATGGGAATTATTGAGTGAGAACATTACACAATCATGGTGACATTTCCAGAAAGGGAGACAATCATGTCCACTAGATTACTGCAATATGAATACCTCGAGTTTTGATTTGTATTGATTCCTATTTAGCCATTAGTAACATGGAATTCCAATGCACTAACGAGTAAAAAAACCCGCGCCTATGCCGTTTGTTTTTGGCGCGTTTACTATTTTATAGGACAATACTAGCAAATATTAGCAATAGTGTGTAGTTAGTACTATGCTACTAGTATTTGCTTGTATTTACCTAGTAAAGAAATGTTTACGGGTGAAAAAAAAATCCAACCCCCCTCCTGAGAAATACCTTTTTGGGGGGGGCGTTCGTAATTTTCACTGTTGTGCATTGGGGCTCCCTTCTGTTCTACTTATTAGTATTCGGCTTCTAGCATTGATTAAACCAATGTATTCATGGCCGAGTCATGGGGACATATCATACCAACACAAATCAGGTTGCATTACAAGGACGACTATTGCGAAAATCAAAAGCTGTCTCGGAAATATTGAGTCACAGCGTGTGATATATCACGTATACAGAGACACCAGGGTCGCTGTAGGTCGAGGGAATCGGAACACATGCATTGTCTTTGTGAATGGAAGTTCCGATCATAAGAATGGATCGTGAAAAATGATGCACTGTTGAGCCGACCCGTATGTCCTACTTAGCATGTGCTCTTCCTGTCAACTAGGCCCGGGGTCTTCCTGAAGTTTGTATTTAAATTAAATTATATATTTACGATTTTGAAGTACTAGTATGCATATTCATTCCGACAATAACAGCTACTAGTATATATTTGTAGTAAATGCCAGATTAAGTAGTAGTTGTCGTTGTTGTTGTAGTGGTAGTAGTAGGAGTATTAGTATTAGTAGCAGTATTCTTATTACTAGTAATAGCAGTGGTAGTAATATAGTAGTAGTAGTAGTTGTCCTAATGATAGTAGTGGAAGTAGTTATAGTATAATTAATCATAGTAGCAGCAGTAGTTATAGCAGAACATGGTTATATTTATGGTAATAATGGTAATAGTAGTAGTTTTAACACTACAATTATTATTATTATTAGTAGTAGTAGTGGTAGTGGTAGTAGTTGTAGTAGTTGTATTATTAGTAGTAGTTGTGGTGGTGGTGGTGGTGGTAGTAGTCACTCGGTTTCTATAGTAGCGGTTGTGGTAAAGTCGAAGCAACAATTGTATTATTATTATTTAATTATTATTGACAATAATGGTAGTGGTAATGTGGTAGTAGATTTAGCAGTAGTAGTAGTAGTTACAGACAATCATGATTGTGAAACAGCGGTTTCATAACGTCTTAGAACAACTGATCGTCTATTCACAATGGACACGGCCGATTTAATAGCTGGAATTAATTCACGGGTGCCAATCGCCATTGCGTAATTCTGATATTTGCAACTCCATGCCAGTATTGAAATCTTCTACAGCAGGTGACAGTTTGCAAGGTGGCCAGTCAATGTGTTGGTCATTACATTTCTCCAAATCCAATTCCGAAGACGCACGTGAATGAGACGAGGGTCAAGCGTCCAATGTTAGGAAACAAAACAAACCCTGTGTGCCTCTAATTACAGTGATTGTCAATGAAAGTAGTCTGTTTTCACTTAAAGTGACACCCCAGCGCTTTTCAACTGTGATTAATTTAGAGTGCGCTAATCGCGGAACACTTCCGGGTCATATTATGCAATGGCCGCCGACAGATGGAAAGGTGACAGAGGTTAAGGGTCAGATGTGCTTAACTGGCATATTGCGATGCGCCTAAATGTCTGTCCTAATTCGAAAGTTCATACTGGTATTCTGAATGATCATCACTGGAAACACACACACACACGCGCACACACACACACACACACGCGCACACACACACACACACACACATACACACACACACACACACACACACACACACACACAAATAACAACCTTGTAACAGACAAGTGAATCTGCGAGTGAGTCATTGAGTTATAATGGAAGTGTACGCCCCTACGGGTATTGTTCTCCCATGTGAGACGGTGTACATAGACAAATAAAAGCCACGAACAAAAAGGATAGATGACTTCATGCTGGCGACGATAAGGATCCCACCACAGACAAGTGGGATCTCGATCAAAATTCAATTCCAATTTCGAAGACGTTTTTAATGTTTGTATACGGATCTCTGTCAAGTGGCCGCCTGACTGTAATGTGCAAACGTACGTGACACTCAGAACGTCTGCACTTGATATGCATACTAATATCAAACATATCATTTGTACCAGCGACACCCAATCACAGTGTCCACTCTAGCGGCCTTGAAGACCAGATGTGGGTATCATTAACATCCCCCGAGCATGGACAGTCTCATCATGGACCCGCGCACTGACCCGTGTGACGTCATGGCCTTTAACTCGTGTCCGTCGGGGGGTCAAGAGTGACCGGAAGGGACAGTACTGTAGTCAGACAACTGGTGCCTGTCTAATCCAATCTTATCATTAACACGTAGATCACGATACCGCTAAATAAAACCCATTGTAGTGGTTTGAGATGCAGCTAATAACAGTATACGTATTTAATTCTATTGGACTAACTATACATTAGTACAACTGTCATCATTAGTACATGCCTGCAATGTCATAAAGTGACTATGTCACTATATACTAAAAGTGAAGGTTTGCTTCGTGTCATACTCTCAGACGAGATGCACTTCCTACATCATGTTTTCGTCAAAGATGCCCATCAATTTTACAAGAGATGAGTTTAGTTCATTCAGAGGACAACTGTCATCAGATTTCATTTTCTTCAATATTTATTCAACATAAACAATTCCAGTATTTTATTTCGATCCGTCATCCAGATGAGGTAGTCCTGTTTTTGACCGGGTTCATGGTCGGAGCAAGTGTCTGGAACCTCTGAACCTCCTGTGCCATTGCCTCCTCCCCCAACACCAAACCCCCTCTCATCCCCGACTCTCACAACCCCCACCCCAGCACATCAACCTCAGTGATTAGTCTAATTGCATTTTGTCTCAAGTCCACTTCCTTTCTGGTGAAAACGACAGTCCATGTCTTGACCGCTCGATCGCCAGAGTTGTATTAAACCGGCCCGATGGGAAACTCTTGCCTCGGAATTTGGATAGCATTTCATTCCTGTAAGCGCATCGCTCCAGTGAACGCGCGACGTAAGCAAAGCAACTGGACTCGACAGGAGAACTGCCCGTAATCGCGATAATATCACTTGATTACGCCCCGTCTGCATGTCCGAAACCTGACAGATACTTTATTAATAAACAGATTGTTTGATTATAGTCTTAACTGACAGAATGATTAGACGAGTGTGTTGTTCGTTGGCGGACAACGTGGAACGTCTGGTAGGCGTCTGTCGGATGGGGGTTAAAGCGGGCTCAAATCGTAATTAATAACACTCACGTAATTAAGCTCTAATGAAGGGCTATCAGTTGTGACATGCTTGACGTGTAAACTGTTTATTTTGGAGCTGTTGGACTCCGCGATTACGGGGAGACGGCTCGGATCGAGTTGCCACTAATCCATATGACGTAATGCTTATGATGATGTGTAACACGTCATGCATCTCCTACATGACACTGCGAACATGTTCATATTATAATACACGCTCCTCTTCGGTACATACCGCCTCCGTGGTTGGAGCGTCGACCCGGAGAGCGGAAGGTCGTGGGTTCGAATCCTCGCCCGCGTCATACCAAAATACGTTGAAAGATGGTACATGTACTTGCTGTTTCCCTGCTTGGCACTCAGCATTAAACTGGTAAAGCAAGGACTGGTGGGCTCGGAGTCAGTATAATGTGTCTGAGTGGAATATTCATGTTCTAATATTCCAGTGAACTAGCACTATACAGACTGGTGAAATACCGAGACTGGCACAAGCAGTCATATTATACACATACACACATGCATATGCTATGAGCACGTTCTTGAAAGCGGCTTAAAAACCCCAATTAACAACAACTTCGGTACAGTTCGGCATAATAATGATACTTACAGGTTATCGACCATTTGCTAGTAATTGTTTGGGAATTGTCGTTAGGAACATATTACGTCACGACCGTACCCGCCGTCGGTTCTGAATAAGAGCGAGTTACTGGCCAGTGATTGGTTATAAATGATAAGCTGACAAGATGTACATGTAGCACTTCAAATAAATGCAGTTTTATGTCTAAGAATGGTAATGTGTTACATATATAAGGCTCCCCATGGAATGACAGCCTGGCTAAATTTAGCTGGGCATATTCCGTGCGGATCTATAGTGACCTGACCTTGCCTGGTGCCACTCGAAATCAAGAAATTGAACCTATGTATTGTTCCGGATTACTATTATACATGGAAACTGAACTCTCTAATGTATGTTTATTGATATTTGACTCACTGATTCACCAGTTCACTATATATGTTAACACTGCCGCCTATGGGATTTGTAATGGTGGTACGTAAACTATATGCACTCTGTCGCTTCCGCGTGTAGCAATGCATTCTATCCTCAATAAAGCATTGCTTAAAAAACTTCATTTTGACATATTGTCGCTTCCACGTAATGTCCATATAACAACGCATTTCATCCGCAATAAAGAACACCCTTCGCTTAAATCTTCGGCTTACATTTTATCATCATGCTTGGCTGCATTTTAAAATGAACATGCTATCATTGGATCTTTTATCAACAACGTTATAATCGTTTCGAACGGATGACACATTTCCGCAAAATACGTTATACAATACGTGTATAATTCGCTCTCTCACTCGCAAAATAAAGCATTATATAAAATAGCGTGAGTTTGACTGAACGCTTGAGAAATGATCCTGCAATTAATTAAATTATTTTTTTTAACATTCATTGATTTGGTAGAGGATACTACACACTGTCATGCAATCATCGCCAATGGTATAACACCGTCCAGATATATCCTCAACATTAAACTCTCGTCTACACACGAGAGTCGCTTTCGTAGAATATTTCCAAACAAATATTTGGGAAAAATATCTCTGCCAACAGTGATTGGAATGAACATGGACCATCGAGTTCCAAACCGTCAATTATCCCCACGTTTTCCTTTTCCAATGCCGATCGTTACTTCAAATTTCTTTCTTTAGGCCTCTCATTAGTGATATTCGTGTGAACTCTCAAATATTGACTTGAAGAATTGCTGAGAGGTCTGAGATACGTACTCGGCTTTCAGAGGGATAAGTGTCCGTTGCATAAGTCGCGGACAACAGGGATGTGGTCGCATGGTCAATATGTACGCAGTGTATACGTAGTCTATATAGACCAGTGGTCAACACTACACCGGTTACTATACATGCACGTATGTTATCCCACTAGTCAACCCACTACAACCAACTACATTACACCGTTGAATGACGTGTCGGGTGACCTCATAGGAATCTACTACCATACAAGTAGCTAGGCATACTCGTAATACACCTCAACTGTTTGAGTAGCTATAGAAGAATACATGTATGTAGTACCTCATTCTGAAAAAGAAACATGTTGTAAACGACATGAGCCACGTATTTGCACTAGCACGAATACTAATGTTACCATTACTATTGCTATTATCATGTGAATCATCCTCGCACCCCAGGGGTACTTTATTCCGTATACACTACATGTTGCAACAATGTAGTGTATACGGAATAAAGTACCCCTGGGGTGCGAGGATGCATGTGAATCAGCTGTACGTCGTAACGATACTATAATGTTAAGCATGGTCTGTTTATTCTTATTGAATGCATATTTTGCAGGTGTTAACATTGATTATCGTAGTATATTTAGATTATGTTCTAAAGACACCCTTGCATCCTACAATATTAGCATAATAATATTTTAGTGTGGCATCAAAATAAAACATACATAAATTATTATTGGGTCATAGGAATGCGACCGGGACTTGATCGAGATTCCATTCTCCGACACAAATATTGACACAGCCAGAGTTACCTAACTTCCCCCTACTTGCAGTATCCGCCGTACTACTTGGTCGGGAAATCAACGTTCCTATCTCGCAAGACCAACACTCCTTTACTACCCATGGTCAGTCGAACGCCCCTTGACTGGTCAGTGGTCAATAAGTTCGAACCGTTACTATGTACTCATGTAGGTAAGTGGGCCAGACCGGGTTTGACCAGCGGGAAGCAATGTGGAGAGACTCCAGCTAATAAGCGGTGCCTTTAAACGAGTGCAGTGCCCTTTGACCTCAAATATTGTAACGGTAAATCACACCGTAGCATATGGCGCGCGGATTATGAACAGCGGAGTCTGTGTAGTTATATGTTCTCCATGTCATTATACGTGATTATTTCGGAATACAATTCTGTTCTGGTCTGTTCTGTCGATGTGATTGTTCTGTCAATGTGACTGTTTTCAGTATCAAAATAGCATTGCCATTGGCATTTGAATTTCCCCTGTAATCTTGTTGTTGTTGTTAATTGGGGCTTAAAGCCACTTTCAAGAACGGGCTCATATGCGGCTCCCCTGTAATCTAGAATTACTAGTAGCTTTGACTTGCCATTAACAAAGCATCGTAGACGTATACTCAGTATTGTATGTTGCAGAGATTTGGGCGTCAACCGGTAACACGTCGTTACCAGTAGTAGCAGCAGTAGTAGTAGTAGCCGCAGTGGTAGTATAAGTAGCAGTGGTAGTATACGTAGCAGTAGAAGTAGCAGAAGCAGAAGAAGCGATAGTAGCAGTAGCATTAGCAGCAGCAGCAGCCAGCAGTAGTAGTACTAGTAGCTGTACTACTAGTATTAGTATTAGTAGAAGAAGTAGTAGTAGAAGAAGAAGAAGTAGCAGTAGTATTAGCCATAATAGTAGTAGTAGCAGAAGAAGTAGTAGTATCAGTAGCAACACCAATAGTAGTAGTAGCAGCAGCAGTAGTAGTAGTAGTAGCAGTTGTAGTAGTATAAGTAATAGTAGAAGCAGTAGTAGTAGTAGTAGTAGCAGCAGCAGCAGTAGTAGTAATAGCAGCAGCAGTAGCTGTATACTAGTAAGTGATGGTAGTAGTAGTAGCCGTAGTATAGTAGCAGTTGCAAGAGAAGCATCAGAAGCAGTAGCTATCGTAGTAGTAGTAGTAGCAGTGTCAAGAGAAGTAGCAGCAGTAGTCCTAATGGTTGTAGCAGTAGAAGTAGAACTGACAGAAGCCGTAGTAGTAGTAGTAGTAGTAATAGTAGTAGTAGTAGTAGTAGTAGTAGTATCAGCATCAACATCAGTAGCAATAGCAATAGTTAACATTCATCGATCTCTCGGAGGTCTGTCTTAGAGCGGTGGGGGGAGGCGGGTGGCATCGAGAAATATAACATCGTAACCAAACATAGGCCCCACAAGGCATGACCCATAACCTATGCTGTGCCATGCAAGAGTGGGACATTAAATACGACAAACGTCGAACCATTAACAGCATCATTTTGATCGTTCCTTGATTGCCGAATATCGAACAGCAGGTATAACTACAAACCGTGCGACGTTTTATTATCTCTCTTCGGACAATTAATGTGAAGAAGCGTTTCTATCTCCCTTAAGACCCTACAGCGGGTTTTCATCCAGTCGCGGTTCCATTCAACAAGGCTCGATGAAAGAGAATCGGCATGATCTGCCGAAAGCCCCGCTGCACATAACATAGACACTGTTCCAGTACCATTCAAAGGCCATGCCTAATCATGCGTATTGTACAAGACGTTTTATAGCAGGAATCCTTTCGAGGACGAGCTTGGATAGGTGACAGCACGTCTGTGGAATGCACGGTTCTATAGACGACAAGGACAGCGAGGGTCTGATCTGTTCGTTGAATGAAAGCGACAGTACGAGACATATACCTGTGTTCAATATTAATCATCTGTGACTCTGACATTCATGACCTCGCCTTGGATTTTAATATATATATATATATATATACACACACACACATATATATATACACACATATATATATACACACTTAGAGAATAGCCAACTTATCTGTGTGTTTGCAATGCACCCAACAGTAATAAGATTATGCGTCTTGTGAGATTACTTTCAACGCCATTCATTACTTATTCGATATACGCATGGCGCTCGAAGATGGGTCGCCTGTATGTACTAGTACTAGTATGTGAAAGCGCATGCCCTAAACATGTATCTGTACTTGCTTTCTGTAGACTGGATCGTGTGAATTGACAGTATTCGTTAGAAATGCCGTGGCAGAACAGATGCGTACGAGCTAATATAGTGTCTATAAGTCAAACAGACACATGCATTTATTATCCCCATGAGACAATCCATACATTAATTTTAGCGATCTCTCTCTTTCGTATTTCTTTTAGGAATGGGACCGTTGAACTCAATGGTAAGAAATATCGTTAAACCTATCTAATTTCGTTTATTTTGGTTTGCTATTTTTATACTCCTATTTGTCTAAGTCAGTCTAAATACACATTTACTATAAATCATGAAATTTAATGCGAGTATAATATTAATGCGAAAAACGCTATGTACCTACAATAGCATTTAATTGATGCACCTTTACTGTTGTTGTTGTTGTTAATTAAGGTTTAAAGCCGCTTTCAAGAACGGGCTCATATCACGGCTGCACATTTACTGAATATAGTGTAAATACAAGAATAAGAACCATATATAGACAGAGGCGGTGATAAGGAAGGGTAGGTAAACTATCGTAAATTATATATGTATATACAGTGCCACAGCTATTGACTACAGTATTAGGAAATGGAAATTAGTCAGCACCAAACCAATGGCATTGTATGTACCCGTACTGTCAGCGTGGAGGATCGACAGCATTCATACAAGGGGATTACCGTTGCTCGTGTCTTCTCATTGGTCAAATGTGATAACCTTTACTGGACCTCTCCAGGCACCCACACGTAATGGTACCATCCTAGATTATCCTCTTCGGAACAGTTCCTCTAAACTTGGGCCAACACTGCACAATGGCTTGGGGTTGAAGATAACACGTTAACTGCCTACTATACTATTGTATTCGTACTTATGGTTTAATTAGCATTGCTTGTACGATAATTCTTTTGCTGAAGTTATCATTAATTTGATTTATTATTTAAGTATTCGCAAAGATGGCTTTATATTTACTGGGTATGACGTGTAAAGGACATTGTTACGAAAGATTGAATAACTTAATACTGTACATAATTATGTAATAATACTCATTAGACATTACATTGCACTTTAAGTGAGCCAATATATACATGTACTATTTTGTTATATAGTTTGAAGGATTAGCAAATATTGCTATAGTTAGAGAGCTCGTCTTAGCAGTACCGTAAAACCGTTGTTTCGTACATGCAATTGAGGTATAACAGACACATCTGTTATTCTGACTGTATATAATTGTGATGTGAGACGTTTTGAACGGTTCTGCGTCTCATTATTCTTTTACCCTTAGCATACCATAGACTAGGTACTCAGCTGTGATGATCGGTGTAAAACAGTTGTATATATTATGCTTTCTTTATTATTTGGGGTTTCGAGCCGCTTTCACAATAAGCTCTCTCATAGAACAGCTTGTCAGTTTAGAGCAGGAATAAACCTCCAACATTCGTAGCGTTGAATATTGCATTAAATCTTCGAGCACCAGCTGTTACCACACCTTTCATAGATCGCGTCGGAACGTTACGACCAGAGGACATTAATTGCTGCACATGGGATTTGAACTCGGGACCATTGGTTGAGAAGTTTGCCGTTCTGCCGCCGCGGTACCGCCTGTAGAATTGGTCTGTATACCCACACGTGATGCCAGAGAGTTGACGGCCAGTACACGTCATGCCATATAGGTAGTATAGGTACAGGTCTATATATGTTACGTTAATGTTCATCGTATTAAGAAATACACAGCGAAAATTAGCATGTAGGTAAACAAAGCCTCGCGGTGTTCTTATTTGGTGATAAATCTCCGAGGAAGGAATGCAAACAGCCTTTTAAGTAACGTGTTGTTGTTTTTCAACGTATGATCTGTTGTGTTACATATGATTTTAACATTAATAAATCACAATCAGTGACTAATAATAGTGCCGGGCCTTTGTTTACCTGCATAGCCTCGTTTTCGTTTTCATTATATCCTTATACACGAAGTGCCAGTATAGATTTATTGTCCGCCATTATCGGGCATCGAGTAAAACCTGAAGCCATGCTGTAATTAGCACTAAAGTTGCCGATTTTACACTGTT
>JAULBO010122060.1:0-10296 GCA_032355325.1 Clypeosectus delectus | reverse complement strand
GGGGGGGGTTCCTATCATAGTGGCAGTACTGATGTCGGTGGGTCGTACCTCTGTGTGTACTCTAGTTTAAAATCAACTGACATTTGAAATTTAAATATTGTGTTTATTCCCTTCTAATGTTAGCCATTGTATATTGTACAACAATATCCGCGATTAGTGTGAAGTATCTAACAGCATTAAGTGCTCGAAATCTGGACGGTGGACACACTTGTGATGTCACAACAGGCATATCCATTATAAGTCCTAGCACTGCTCGTTCTATAATTACTAGTAGTTTAATGTGATGCTGTTTTGTGCACTGATTGCGACGCCATATAATTGCGATCATGTCGCAGTGCAAAATGCACAATAGCTTAGTTATGTACGTCGATCCCAGTCATGTTGTGACGTCACTACTGCATACCTTCTTGCAAAGTGTATGCACTATTTCACAGGACATGATGGGATTGTGTAGGAGTCGTATCCGTGTGTACATGATTCCTTTCACATGCTATGCATTGTATCATGTTCCAAGTGCTTGCATTACTACAGTGTACAGTTTAACCACATTGAATACACATACACATCATTATTGTATAACCACATGACAAGTCGAGATATGTTACGAAAACAATAAGTATTGTGCTCGGATTGAGCTGTGCTGTGTTTCTAAATGTAACGCAGGTTTGAAATACAATCACAAACAAATCCACTGATATGACATGTAAAGCAGGAGTGTGGGCCTATACGCTGGCGTTGTACTAAACCGGTGCATTACATGTACATGTAAGTGAGCCTTTAATTAAGTTACTATATAGATAATATCTCAACCAAGTATAATTTGATATAATTATTGTATATCAAAATACACGAGGGTGAGATAACATTCCATGCTCAACTTGATGTTTTATTTACAAACCCCCTATGTACAATCTGAGTCTGAGTATGAAATCGTACTCAAAAGGTTTAGTAACCTCGGGCCTGTAAGTACAAATGCATGCGGTAAGTCAACTATAGCAACGTGTGGCACGGTCGGTTCTCGTCAGTCCTGTAACTCGAGCCATCTGCTTGTAGGAGCAGCGACAGAGGTATTCCGTGAATGACTATACTTATCTCGGTATGCACCACTAGTGTCATGCTATGTGCAACGGATCCTGTGCATCCAGTAAAGCTTTGAGAAAACTCACACTCCTGGCGGCATTCTAAGTCAGTAGATACTAGATAGTATAAGTATTAATCCTATACATGACAGTGTAACATACATACACGTTTTAACTAATTCGCAAGCACAGAAATGGTTGAACAATGACCTATTAAGTACCTGAAATAAAATATGCATATGCAAGTGCAGCTGTCTATGCATTATACGTGTCTACATGCAATGTATGCAATCGAGTAAGTTGTCCTATATGTTCCCTCCGCTAGTGAGCAATAGTGTCATAGTTAATTGATATATTTGACAGTATATAGCATGTATGAATAAAATAAACGTGTGTTTATAAATCTGTCCCTTTATGTCGAGAACTAAAACAAGTATGGCGATAGCTACGCCTTAATAATTCATGGTTTGTGGTTTCACATTAGCTGTTGTATCCATTCCCGATTGCTTATACAGTACTACATGTACTTTACCAAGTTTGCAATGCATGCAGAATCATAATATTATCAGGTGCACTAGGTCACGTCAGTAGTTAGGCATTCATGTAATTGAAATCGTGTACTATACACATTGCTTTCACGTCATTATCAATTCATTAACTCTATCTCGCGTATCCGTCATCCTTTAATTTGGAAACAAAGTCAATAATAATTGATGGATGGTATATTATATTATATGGACTGATATACAGACATTTAGTACGCACTGCTCTGTCAGAGCTCGGTTAAATCTACCAGGCAGTAACACTACATATCCCCCTACACATATACACATACCGCAGTGCACGCTGTGTTCTCCATTCACATCCTACATGTAGGTTGGTTTAATAATGGACATAATTTGTCATGGAATTATCATGGGACCATTTACTCATCTGCATGCATATGGCAATTGTTGTGAGTATATAATGTGCATCAACTGAGTGCTCTTGCTATCTCCATCGCCAATCTCACGATATATTATTTCATTTCCATTATCGTGTCGATTATTGTCTGCACATCATGTGTTGGATAATAGCCCGTGGATATACAATTGTGAACATGGGCAGAGAGCACGACGTAACGTTTAGAAGTAGTCGTTAATATACTCGTATATACGTATAGCTGTATCTATAATGTATACTACGTTAATATAATGAGCGTGGTGCCTGTATTCAGGTGTCTGGTTCATTGAGTCAGCGATGATCTATTGCAAACAGTTTGCATATCGGAGTTTATGCTCACACTTCAAGGACCATAAAACAAATTGCGGTTCATTATTAATCAATACTTATAATACTACCCCCATGGCGCTCGGATATTATACCATGGTACATGGTATTTGTATCTCACACGTACACTTGGTCAAGTGCGGCGAGGCCCATTGGCAGCAGGTCGAACACGCGTTGAGGTTCGAATCTCGATTATGGTCAGTGGGGTTCCGCCGTGCCTCTGCCGTGGTCATCAGCTCGATCTCGCTGCACCTATGGTTGCATGTTCGTGTGATATCCAGTAATGCACAGCAGCAGTAATCCGACCTCCATAAAGAACAATTTGTCAAGTATCAATAAATAGCGATACTGAGTGAAAACAGGAACACTGTTACTCAATCACGTAGGTTAATGTCAATACACTATATATCATGTTCTTGCTCGTGGTTATGCTGCATGTATGTGTATGCACGCTATGTACAGCCTGTCCAGCACGTTCGCGTTAGCACAAGACAGTCATCAATCGAAGAAACAAGTTTCCAGATGTCAAATTACAAATGATCACCCTGATTAATGCCATCAGTCAGCACGTCGCTCATTGACTAATTATACCGAATTCGGGTCTGCACATGCGTATAACATCAGCTGCCTCATGTCAACACTTTGACACGAGGTCTTCGTCAAGCCACAGCCCACGGCGGTCCGAGAAAGAAAACATTTCGATCATCTCGTTATGACTGACAGCTAAGGGGGTATTTATTAACCACTCTTAATAATTGCCGGATAAAAGTCGCCAGCTGCGGTACGGCATGAGTAGCCTCCCCTGTCAGATGTGTGGACAGTCTATAAATACTCGTAGTGGTCAACGTTTTAGACTGCCGAAATCAGCTACGCTGGAAGCCTACTGTTCAAAACAACAACAACAACGTAACGTATTAGTGTACGCAAATGCGAGAGAGCACGATACTAATTTAAAATTAGGTGAAATAAACTGGTCAAATATCTAAATGCGCTACACATTCACATAAACACGTCGGGATGCAGACGCCATGAATACTTGTAGCAACTAGTGCATACAACATTAGCAACCGAGCGTTGCTGTTCATTATATTATACTGGAAACAGATATTATTGTGATTCATTAGAAATCATGTATCAAAGCTACGGTTCCTTTTTTCAAATAATTGCCGTTAACCGTTGCACTAAGCTAGCAGTTCGCAATCTATGTGTTTATGAGTTCGCTGAGAGAGCTAGTAATGGTCTCTTAGCGGATAATTAGAGTTTCACAAATAAATACACATCCTGAATTTAGTTACGCGATCATAAATATGATAATGGTATGATGATAGTGAGCACGTATGCATAAGTGTATCTGCATACCACTTATCGGCACACCTCCGTGTGTGTTTAATAAGTAGCCGGTGTCAACAATGACTAGTGTACTGTATAATGACAGCATCAAATTATCGAATCAGACTGGTACTAAATAGAGTTACGACTAGACGTCACCGTTATCAATGAAAATGATTCGCCCCGTATTTGCTATAACGTAGAGTAATAGGGCTTCATTGATGGGACACTAAGTATTTGTGTAGCTTGATTGCATTTGGCGTATGTAGCGTTACTCTTTGTTATTAAAGCATTACATGTAGATACATGTAGCTCAGTGTGTTATATTCGCTTTCATAGCAATGTCTCGCCCTGTACGTTGTACTCGTTATAGTTATGCATGCATTGGAATGCACCCACGTCGTGCATCTCACAAGCGTTATCAACTGTTGAAGTCAGTTCTGCGGTAAGATGTTCAAAGAAGCAATCCCATAGAAAAAACACTTTCTTTGTGGCGTGATCAATTGTCTGAACCCGTGATTTACGCTGTTGGTTATTCCCTCTCGTTCAATAGCTTGAACGGTCCGAACTTCAAGATGGCACTGGCGTGGACTAGGTTCATGTCTAGTGACATTCAATGGCGGGAAATAGCGCGGGGCGTCCTACGGGGAACCAGTTTGGCCATCGTCAATGTCAACTGAGATCGCAGCGTCTAGTTCCTACAGTTCTAAACATTAATCGTGGATCTACTGTCAGCGGATGACAGATTAAATACTAATATTAGTATCTAGGATGTCTGAAGACAATTACTGTATCGTCTTCCTTTCTCATCTCTACCAAATGTACAATTGCCATGCTTGTTTATGTTATGAATGCTGTAAGCGCGTTACCTTCCATAGAAAAATGCCAACTCGCATCGGCTACTACTAAAATGCATATGCACTGTCAATACTCGTACACATACTAGTATCATAGATTCTGAGTTATCGTATTCTGAAATAGGTAAGCAGTCGCTATTTGAGGATCGAGTTCGAATCCATCCTGGGTGACATGGTTGTTAAATCAGATTACATCCTCGCGGGTCACGGACATTCTTGTTTCTCGAATCGATGGTTCCTCGGATGGATACCATAATGTTCTGAAAGTGTATAGGTGAGTACTGGACATATTTCTCATCAAGATCAAACATAATGTACCCAATAACATACTATCGTAGTTGACTACCACTACAGCATTAACCGAATAGTGGAATACATGTATATATCCGAGTTCATCAAACCCGTTAATACGCTATCCCAAAGCTATTTGGAATGCTGTGCAGAGGACTTTTGTAATTAAGGTATAGGATACATGGAGGAATGGACCCGTAATCTTGTGGCGAGTGCTAATAACGAAGCTGACCCATACAGAGGGATACATTCCTGGTCAGTTGACTACTTGTAAAGGTTGTCATTCACTTCGAACTAATGGGAAAACTATATGGGCCAATGCCGATCCGAGTCGTGAGACAACATCCGGTCAATTCCTCAAATCAAATTCCGGAGATTGAGCTTTCAATCTGAACTAGTTTCCATAGACAGTGCTCCAGAGTGTATCCCCCGTGGATCTGTAAACGTCAATCAACAGCAACACTTCAAACAACGATCCCACAAAATTGAGTTAACCTTTTTTTCACTGCTATAAACAGTAGAGTGTTATTGTACTTAAGGATAATGGTCAACGCGTTCAGATGTAGGATATTGCGTAAAGTGGTAATATCGAGTAATGTGTATACATAATGCAGGGGCGTAGAGTACAAGGGGGCTGTTTGGTTCACCCTCTGTGCCTGTTGCAACCGGCGTTATTGAAGCACTTGTCAATTACGGCCTTCTGCATGCATGTTTCCCCACCGCCGGGCAATGTTATTGAATTAGGCACGGCAATCACACAATCACCCAATCCTCAAAGGCATAGATGGCCGTATCCGCACCCCCTGAGAGCTAGCGAGGACCAGGCCCCGATTTCTCCATTCAAACTTGTTTTTGAGATGTTTTTCAGCTGAGATTGATCCCAATGGCACAGTGCTGTAACTTGAGGAAACACTCAGTTTGGTTTGAGTTTGGGAGAAACATTTCAAACTCAAACTTAATTGTCTTTGGAGAAATCGGGCATTGATACCATGTATTTGTTAAAGTGTTTAAGTATTCAAGCTTTTGTTTGTGTCATTATTGTGAGTGTGTGTGTCTTGTGTTGCAAGCATACACACAACTAGTTTCCCATAAATCTCTAGTGACGACGTCACATCCATTCATCCATTCATGAATAGAAAATACGCGCTTCTACAACCGACTTCCGGTCGTTCTGAATCCAACAATAGCAGAAAAGGAGGTACACTTAAATGTGTTTGCTATCAATCAGGATTGCTGACCCAATTAAGATTGCACATGCAAAGTCTGTCGATCACACTCGTCTTGTCCAGTTCACTATATCTGTCTGGCTGTCTGTATGTATGTCTGTATGTATACTACGGTATGTAATGGACTGGATGATTGACAATATCCATGGCGACGTGTTTGTTTTCTTCTCGGGGATTGTGGAGTATGGTTAACAGCACTGACGGAACTTGATATTGTATTGTTGCGATAGATACGTGTACGCGGGGATGTGCGACCGTTTCCGTGGCGTAGTGGTTAGAGCGTCGGTCCGTAGAGCGGAAGGGAATTGGTTCAAATCCGTGTCATACCAACAAACTATCAAATAGAGTACGTGTTGTTCCCCTGCTTGACGCTCAGCATTAAATGGGTAAAGCAAAGACTGGAGTCAGTATAATGTGTCTGAGTGGAGTTACTCAGTAGTCATGTTCTAACTGTGGAACGATATTCTTGTGAACTAGCACTGGTGACATATCCAGACTATCACAAGCATAATGTACACACGCACATGCATATACTACATACCAGCCTTGCTATGAGCACGTTCTTTAAAGCGGCGTTAAATCCCATTTAACGAAAACAACATCACCGCGTGGCTGTGAGCTATATTTTTAAGGAACACAAATACATTATGTCGATCTAGCAACCGATAACTGGTGACAGCTTAGAACCCGATGCTGTATAATAGTGATGCTTGTTATTAGTACATGTACATGCTATGGCGCCTTGCATGTTAATGGGGATACCATGTTATTAGTGTTACTGCATGTGGCAGTGCAGATATAACAGTGTGATCGTCAGTAACATCAGGTGCTCACAGGTTTACTGCAACATCCAATGCTTCAGATGTTGCGGGTTTCGTTCATTCCCTATTGAATTATGTTCTAAAAACTAAATCGCAAACAAACAAAACCCAAACAAACCCAACTAGAACTGATATAGATTACAGATATAATATACAGTTAAAGTATAGGTTTGAGGGATATAGCAAGTCTATGGTTTCCCGAGACCAGACACTAAGTATTACTATATTAGTATCCCGAAAACTCATACTTTAATTGTTATAGTATACCGATACAAATTAGACAAGTATACACAACCTTGTTAGCAAGAACTTTCCGCAAACCGTCGTCTTCCAGGGCAGTTGGCAAGCTCCGCCCATATTATAGTCCAACTGTCGAGTCGACTAACTCCATGGTTCGAGATTGACAGGGACATAGTACATTATTTAACCTATTATAATGTATAATAGGAATTTCACTCAGAGGTATAATGCATACAATAGAGACTCAAAGAGAGGCTTCCCTACACGGTCGCGTGTTAACGGCTCCTCATTGTAATACTAGTATAGTACAGTATGTGTGTGTACAGTGTACAGTGTACATATGCATATTACTAGATAATGGTTTCTTCGTGTTCTTCGTATGAACAATTGCTATCCTACCATCGATGCGTATTTGCCGTGAGTGCGTGTTATGTTTACTCACTACACGTACATGATAGTATACATGGTATGCAATTCTGTTGTGTGCACACTCGTGTTGCTATGTATACTTGCTACGAGTATGTACAATGCATGCATGTCCATCCTCGATCTATTTACTTCGAGTGTATAATATGGTATCGATGCCTTCCCTGGTAGGGAGCTTGCAGTGGAACTGGTGAATGAAAACGGCATACACTTGAGACGAGGAATGACAATGTTTTGGAATGACGCCGTTAACCAGTTGTCATGGTTACGCTACGGAATGAATGATGTCTTTCTCAAGAGTATACGTGTAGCCAGTCTAGGCACGTGGTCATCATCACAAGGGTAATAATGTGTATACACAAATATATGTTCCATAATGTATAAACATGTGTATGTGTGGATCTGGTACACACAGCAGACTAGGAATGATCCAGATGTTAGATACAGAACTGAGCGGAGTGTTGACATTCGGAGATTAGCGATTTCCCGAAGAGGTGTGTTCCTTCTCAATATGAGATAACTGTGTTTGTTTTAGTCGTGTAAGGCAGACGTGCATGTGTGTGACAGATTCGTATTGGAATAAGGCTATTCGAAATATACCAGGGCCGCTGTTCTCGACACTTCGTATCGTAAGAACGTCTTCAGAAAACATCTACTAGTATGACATAAGCAGAAATACCTATTACCTGTATACGGACCCTGGGGCATGTTGCACGACGCTCGCCTACACTTTGATATTGTAGCGGGAACCCAGTTACAACTATTGTAGCGCTACAAGCGTGTCGTGCAACCGGCCCCAGCACCGTACAGGTATGACCAAGCTCAAACGTTACACTCCGTGTCTGTATTCCTACACACAAACATAACACATTTGTTTACCGCACTTTGGCATAATTATCAGTAAGCGGATACATGCAATCGAATTCGCTTCTTCTCGACTGTAATAACGCATAGCATTTTTAGAAGCCACAACGGACGCCTCTCAGACTCTCTATCGTGATGCAATATGTCGAGATGACACGTCGCCGTCCTATACTAGTATGTTGCCTTCACATCGGTCAAGTGTGTTTGTAGCAGTATTAGAAGTATTTGTATCAGTAGTACATGTTGTAGTAGTAGTAGCAGTAGTGCCATTATCAGCAGTAGTAGTAGTAGTAGTAGTACAGCAGTTATAGTAGTAGTAGTAGTAGTAGTATTAGTAGTAGTAGTAGTAGTAGTAGTAGCACTAGTAGTAGAATACCAATATAGGTTGATGCTAATTATTTATGATACAATTTCATAAAATCAAATCACCTGAGACATATCGAGGTTCCATATGTACTTTGGTTGTACATGTACGTCTGGACAATACATTAATCTTAGCAAACATGATTGAAATGAAAGCATGCAGGTTGATACCATCCTCCAGGCATACTATATAGCACTGCCAGGTCATGACCTTCCAAACCACAGCTGCGTGTTGGCATAGCCTGCATATAAGCAGTGATTCCTGACATACATGTACAGACCAATATAACATGTAGAATGCTGCATCGTAATCACCATGTTAGGCGATTCTCCTTAATTATTGGTGTATATCCAAATATTAGTTAGTCACGTTACCCCTAAATAATTATGGAAACACGCATTTAAAAATTACAATGTTGTTACATGTTGGGGGTTTTCCGGTCGCCTTCCGACGTGGCCGATTTCGGCAGACAGAACCCACCTACATTTAGGGTCGCCTGTGTGCCATCTTCAGTAGTGTAAGGGTGGCACCAAATTGCATTATTTTTTTTTAATTGGGAGGTTTTTACAGTCGCCTTCCAGCGTGGCTGATATCGGCAGACAGGTACTAAATTGCATAACACAGTGCGTCTTAAATATTAGTGCATGCCTCCCGGACCTTGTTTACCAAGAAAAACAGCCAATCAGAAGCATGAACTAGAGTTGCTCCTGGGCTAAAGTTAACATAGATTAATTCATGGGTATGAGGTCAAGAGGTTAAGCTGGTGTAGACCACGGTCCGAGTAAAGATAAAGGCAATGGGGCTGGGCATGCACGAGAGTCATGCGCGTGTGTTGTTTATACACGTCCGTATGGTTAACATTATCAAACACGTACTACGTTTGTGTTAGATTGGCAATTCCACCAAAACAACCATACATAATGGTCCATGCAAAATTATAATAATATACAGTTGTATGATTCAAAACTATAAAGAATCACCCTTGGACAACATTGTTTTCGGGGAAGAGATCACTATTAAGCCTAGCGCACACGGTAAGCCGTTGGCGAGGCTGTTGGATGAGCCAACGGCTTACCGTGTGCGGGCAAATTGTGCACAAAATTCTGCCTCGCGAGGCTGTGAGCCAAATATCTACCATGTTTGATAGTTTCTGCCTCGCGAGGCAGTGGTCTCACAGTGTGCGGGCGATGTGAGCCAACAGCTCAGCCACCGATGACGTAGTAGCCAATGAAAAGGCAGATACGCGTCACATGGTATTCCATGGATGTGTGTGTGTGTGTGTGTGTGTGTGTGTGTGTATGTATGGGAAATTGAGTAAGGTTAGAAAGAAGTCGAAGAGAAAGAGAGGGAGAGAGAGAGAGAGAGAGAGAAAGAGAGAGAGAGAGAGAGAGAGAGAGAGAGAGAGAGAGCGAGCGAGCAACTTATTTAATAAATTCAGTAATAACATGAGCATAAATGTTAGATTATATTTATTACACATCTCTAGAAAATAATATAATACCGACTTTTAATTTGAAACCCGTAGTAAAC